>JARHVA010004425.1:1342500-1569624 GCA_037957365.1 Torreya grandis | reverse complement strand
TGAAACATATTAAATCATAATAAACTAAATATAGTATGTGGAACATGGTATGATGGTTTGAGCCCTCAAATTTATTGTAAAGCCCACATGACCAACATTGGGATTAGTGCTAAATTGTAAGCCATTTTGATTTCTAGCTCTTGTTGAGCCTTATAATGAATTGGAATATGTTTGAGGGACCATAAAGGATATTTTTAAGGGAGTAAGATAAAAAAAAAAGTTCATTTTGGGCTTAAGCTTGCAAATAACCTACTAGGCAAAGATTAGGCCTAAGCCCAAAATGAGAGTTCTTTACACTTATAGGATGAGGTGATCTTTTTATCATATTAATAAATATACATGGGATAACCTCAGAGGTGTATAATCTTTTGGAGGATAGATAAAACTAGGGAAATCCATTATTTTACTTTGAGACATCTTAGACCTATGCAAAATGGAAGAATAAACTTGATAGGCCATTTTTTGAATCTCATGTCTTTCATGAGGATTTGCATGGGAGCTAGAGAAGTTAGGGAATTTTATTAGGGGTATTTAAGGCCAAATTATTCAAAAATTTTGGTAGGTTAGATGTCAAGTATTTATTAAACAAGATTAAGGGTCAAAACAAGCTAAAACCCTCATAAACCCTCAGCCAAGACCCAATCGAGAAAATGAGCTTGGAATGCTAGTTTAATGGAATAGTTTGACCAAAGTAGTTATTGGATGTTTTAAAAGACTACCTCAAGCTCATTCACATGCCATATATTTATATGTAATTATATGGATAGAGGTAGAAATAGGGGTTTTTATCACTATTTTATGTGTTTTTTAGGTTGTAAGAAGTTTCAAGATATGAAAAGCACATGGATGAAAATATTGAGACTTAATATGACATCCATGTAAGTTTAATTCATTTAAAATATTTTTAAGTGTCTCAAATAGGTTCTCCAACTTAGCCAGTCAAATCTGGCGTATTGGGCAAGCTAGAGAGAAGAGAGAAAGCTTCAAGTAAATTAATTTTAAGTTTCCCTTATGCTTACAATTACATGGAGGGTATTGAAACATGCCAAAAAATACATTTTATGGAATTTAATGAACAACTAAATCCAAATTTGAAGACAAGTGTGTAGGGTGCATGAAGGGATAGTTTTCTAGATAACAGATGATGATGGTTCACTTTTAAATGTTTTCAAAAGACCAGGCATGCAACCAATGAATGGAGAGGTATGTATGAGAGTATCCATTTCCATTATAATCATTTTTACTTCTCCTCATTAGTTTTAATATGTTCAAACAACTCTCATCATGAAGGCAAGTTTTTATGCAAAAGGATGAGTTTTGTGCCACTTTGCATAACTTTGATGACTTGAATTGATAGTTTTACTTTATGAAATTACATGGTTCAACCCATAAATTATTATCATACATGGATAACTTATTTTATCAGCTTTACAAGGGTCCTTGTGACCCTTAGACTTCTCTTCTTCTCTCTCTCTCTCTCCTCTCTCTCTCTCTCTCTCTCTCTCTCTCTCTCTCTCTCTCTCTCTCTCTCTCTCTCTCTCTCTCTCTCTCTCTCTCTCTCTCTCTCTCTCTCTCTCTCTCTCAAACTCTATAAGAGTTAGCCATTTTGGCATTGTATTATATGCTCCACCTGAGTATGGTGAAGCCATAATAATTTTTATACCTTTTGATCAATAAAATTAATAAGTTTTACCTCTTCCATGACTGTACTTAGTGTGTTTTACTTGACTGTTGGGTTTGCTTGGTGAAGACTATGGATTTCTTATCAAGTTGTCACATTCTTTCACCTATTTGCAGCCTTTTTTTGTAGGGCATATGAAGTGTTCTAGGATATGTTCATATTTGAGTGAGTTTTTTATTTTTATCAGTGCCATTCAAGGCCTCTTTTCTAGTCCTCATATCATATATACATTCTTCCATAACCTCATAATGTAATATTGATGCAAGAAGACTTGAATTGGAAATGTGTATGTTTTGGTTAGTTTATTGGTCTCAAGTGTAGAATGCAATTGGTTGGAAGTCATAAAATTGATTTGGTATATAACCTCCTTATTTTATATTTGATTTCAGTTATCTCTCTCCCTTTTCACCCCCAAAGTTAGTTTTAGGTTAAATCCTAAGTGGTACATCAAGGGAGCTATCCCTATTTAGAGACTCACCTCATTCCTTAGGTTTCCCACAAGCATAGAGGTGATTATATTGTGCCACTTGGATGAGGAGAGATTTTAATCTCCTAAAAGGTGAAAATCCAAGTGACAATAGTAAGACAAGTGATCTTTGGAGCTAGGATGGAAATCTCCAGAGCCAACTGAAATGCTCATAACTTTTGCATTTGGATTAAGATCAAGATGATTTTTTTAATTGTATAATTTTTTGAGAGGAAACCAAATATGTAATTAGATTTAGGTTTTGGGATGTTATTTATGATTATTTTTATATTTTTGATAACCTATCTATTTTGTCCTTACACCGACACATGCCAAAATAACAAACAAACCAACAAAAAAATACAAGACCTATTTTTTGTTTGTAAAAAGTTATTTTTATTTTTTACATGATATTTCATCAATATTCCATCTATCTCAAAATCAAATAAATAAACTTTGAGAATATTTATTTGATATTCTAAAACTATTAATGATCTCTGGAGTTACCTAAAGGTTGTTGCTAATTTGGTATTTTAGCACTTAAAACTTTGATATCTACATTGATGTCTCAATTTAGCTTGCATAGACTAAATTTGACATCTATTCTCCAATAACTTGTTATAAAATAGAAAAAATATATATTGAAATAAATTCTAAATAATATACTAGATATATATCTCATATTTCATTCTAAATAAGCATAAGTTATTAAAATTACATCTAAGCCCACTTTAAAAAATGATTTATCAAAGAGAAAATGATAATATTTACTGATATAATGAGACATTTTATGGTCTCATCATATATTTAATGTTTTATTTCCTACTTTTCCACCTTATTAGGGGCATTATGAGGAAAATATAAGAGAGGTTCCCTAGTTCCCTCTATCATGATTATGGTACAATCAAAATAGTACTAATAATCCCATGTTTTATCTATACTCATATTCTCAGAAATCCTAGGCATATGATGCCCATAGATAGATTGTTAGACTTGTGGATAAATGTCTTCTAAAATTATTTTGATTTCACTTCTAAACTTGTAAACATACATTATATAATAATTACCAGAGACCCTATTTTTATATATTCATTAGAAGGTTCCTAGGGTTGCATGTGAGTCTTGTATATTATTATCATGATTACATACACTACATAGTAAATCATATAAATATTATATAAGAGGGGCTTTGGTTAAACTATTTTTTTTTTACCTCAACCTGAAACTAATAAATTTTCCAAGTGTGATAATTTTATTAGTAGTCAAAATAATGTCTATCAAGGGAACCCACTTTTTGTGCACATAGGTAGTGCTTGGAAAACTATACAATATATTCATCGATGCCATTATTATTCTAAATCAGGACTGAACTTAATTATGGGGACTAAGGAGATCTTAAATTTTTCAAATTTTATCGTTTCTTAATCCATTATTTGGGTTCCCCTAAATTGTGTTATGATCTAACCAAACATTGTCTGAAACCTGATTGTAGGTCACTTAAGGCATTATAATCTATAAATACTTCTCAAATGCTTCCCTATAAATGTATGCTACTATAGTTATATGAATTCAAAAGTGTAGGCAATCCCTAATAATAACACCATTAATAAATAAATCATTCAGTAGATTGCTACAAGGCATTGCCTCATATTTTACTATCACATTGTGTAATCCCATGGCTTTAATTGCTATCAAGTCATTAATATATATTTAGTCATCTTTAGATATATGATCTTATGTTAAATATGTCATTACATCATGCATATCATACCAAATGGTTGAATAATGAGGGAATCAAAATTCAAGTGTTCCTTTATCAAATATTGTGTCTAGATATTTAGGCCCACCTATGATGGTGTATGGGGAAATAGGTTGACTTGGAGTTACTTATGATGAAAAATTCATTATTATACTATAAACCACTATAAAATTTATCTTAAGATGACTAAAAGTACTCACAAAAATTTTTAGGAGAAAATATAGGTCTTTTAATAATAGGATAACTTAAATTCACATTTTATCATATTTGATTGATGGAAATGGTGACTTGATGTCATTTGAAAATTTGCATATATTTTTAAAATCTCAAGACTTGAATGATCAATTCATGCATCAACAACTTTTAGTTTTATTTCCTATTTCAATCTTATTTTTGAAATCAACTGTAGAAGGTACCTTTTATCATGTGGCAACTTTTCTTTCACTATGATTGTTTAGTCATTACCTTAAGATAGGTGTCTAATTTCCTATGCATCAGATTTTGGTCTAGTAGATTTTGCATTTGCATTCTAACTATGAATCTCTATTATTATGACACTTATCATAATCTCACTTACTTGGGGTCTTTAATTTTATAATATTACTTTGTATTCTTTATAAACCATGAGTTAACAAGATTCTTTCACTTAGTGTGATATTGAGAATCCAAGGCTCATTTGATTGTTAGTTGTGTACATCTTCCCAATAGGTACCAAGTGAACATGATCCTACCCAGTATTATGATCTTAAGGTTCTAGGTTTTTTTTAAAAATTGATTGCATATTATATTTAGTGGGATCCATATTTTCATGATGATGACATGTGGATGAATCTTGTTGATCTAGAAAACACATAATATTGGTGATGTACCTTTGAATGATAGGCTCTAAGTTAATGAGATTCTACCATGTGGATGGTTCTCATTAATCTTGGGTTTATGAAAAGTTGAATTTTCACCTAGACCTACTATCTAGTGAGTGTCTAAGATGGTTTCATATGGACATCTATCATTAATATAAAAAACTTATAACTATGATAATGTACATTTTCCTTGCAAAGTCTAGGTGAATAGGATCATAAAACATGGATGGTCTATGTTGATCTAGAGAACTTCAGAGATAAGTTTTTCTATTGTGGTCTTCTATGTTTCAAGTGAATGGTATTATGCCATATGGAATGATCTCAAGTCTATGAGTCTATTTAAAAATTGATAGTTTATTTTCCCATACTAGTTTCTAAACTTTTGAGTTGACGTAATGATGCCACTTATCTTAATCTTGGAGAACTAAAGATTAGGTGAAGAAAATAGGAATGACTACTAAAATACATGTGAGTAGTTGTGATATTGATATGTGGATGACTATTAAGGTTCTGGAGATATCTAATAGTCTATAGTTGTGAAATCTAGAATCAATGACATGTGAACATGTAGCCAAGGACCAAATATGAAATAAGTCCAAGTCTTGAAAGTAATCCTACACATATAAAAAATTTAAGTTTCACTAGAACACCATCTCATTATTTCTATTAGTTAAATAAACCTAAATGTTCTAAATGAAAATCAAAGGTGATAAATACAACCATTTTATAAAATGCCCAAGCTTTGAGTTTATATATTGAAATTCTAGAATTAAACTCAAAATAACTTTAGGTTGCATGGATTAATTCAACATTAAAATTTTAAGGTTCATCCACACCATAAAATGAATATTTACAAGTAATAATGCATCCTATTTGAATTTTAAAAATGGGGTGTATTGGGGCACAACACGAACCTCTCCTTTGAATAGAGGATAGAATTGTTGTCTCCTCCACTATTATGAAATACTAAATTTATCAAGGTGCCAAATATTTCATCAACAGATTTTGGCACCCACCATGGGGAATGTATGATTTTTTTGTGTTACCCACTCACTCTATCACTTAATGTGACAAGTGTTGTTTTTATATCAAATCAACATTAATATATAAAAATCCTCTCTTGTTCATTATGAAAAAATATTTATCATCACGACTAGAAAGAAGTACACAAGATCAAGTAAAATTAAGGGTATTTATGACCCAATATTTGACTTGTAATAATAATCTAATTTCATGCTTTATTTGGAGTAAATAGTAAAGGTACAACCTCTAAGTAGATCCTTTTTATTTTCATAACATCTTGGTTCTAATGAAAATATACTTCTAAAACATGGCACTTGTACCATAGAATCCTCAAATTAGGCCATTGGCCCTATGTTCTCAACTTCATGAGTTATCCAAGGTTCAAATAAGAATTTTCCAAATTTTACCAATGATGTTAAACAACATCCTAGTGAGCATATAAAAGCTTCATTTTTTTGTGGTATTATGGGTGTGGAACATTAAGTTGTATTAGTCATATTATATGTGGAAAGTTTGGCTGAAAGAATATTTGAATGGTTTCACCATCTATCAATAACTTCTATTCCAAACTAGGAGATGATCAAAACCAAATTAAAATAAATGTTCAAACCATATGAAGATAAACTTTCCCTCTTGGATTAATTGTCTCAGATAAATAAATAACATCATGAACCCATGAGAGAATTTATAGATCAATTTAATAAGTTGATCTACAAGATGTCGATGAGTACCATGCCTACTACATAAAATCAAAAGTTATTTTATTGAATGTGAAAATTCTTGAAGTAAGTTTATTCCTTTGAAGAAACCACCCACAAACTCTAAAAATAACATAAACATAAGATATATAAATAGAAGATAATATGGTCATGGATAGAAAACTAAAAATATACTCATTATAAAATAAAGAGAAAACTTCAACTAATATTATAATTAACAAATTGGTAAATGATCTATTGGACTTGAAGAAAAAAATCCCTCAAGCTCACCAGGATACTCCATACAAAGATGTGCCTAGAAATCCATTTGTTCCATATCAACGAAATATTCATCCTAGACTCCCTACTCCAAATCCTCAACTCACTATCAAGGTATCTCCTACACAAATTCATTTCTCATGTATCTTTAATTTTACTAATGATCATGATGGTTATAACTTCCCATAAATGATAAGTATATTTTCATTTTGGATCATATAAGAACCACCAAAATAACCTGTTTTGGGCACCTTTGATCTTGAATTTAAGAACATGACGGTGACTCCACTATGGGATATATTTAATATGAACCTAATTTTTGATGAGTATGATGATAGAGTGGAGGATATGAATAGTCATTCATATGGAATATTCACCAGAGCTCAAAATGATAATTTGAAAGAAATAAAAAAGAATAAAGGCTCTGATAAGCACAAGGTCAAAGAAGCTCCTAAAGCCACAATTAATCCAAATTTTATTTTAAATATAAGTACTCCTTTACCAAATATTATAAATAATAAACAACATAAAAATGGGGAGTTTTTAGTTTCACCTAATGTATCCATTAATGATGAATCTAATATTGCATGTTCATCTTCCTTTGGTATCATTGATCACATGAATAAAACCAAGTTATAGATCTCCCAAGTTGAATATCTCAATTCAAATCCTAATCAACATGACATATTGATCAAAATTATATAAGGATAAGGTTACAACATACCTCTTCATGGAGCTCATATTATATTGGTTGATTTTTTTGCATAATAACATAGTTTTTCCTACTCAAAGTAGTGAAATACTTGCACCATAATTTTTTTTTATTGATTAGGGGATTTTGGTTAAATAATTATGTAACTGAATTAGGAGTTTCATATATTGTGATTCCATCCAAAGTAACACATTTATTAAGGTTAACATTCACCTAAATGTTTGGTTTTTATTTTAACATGGAATTAAAACTCGTTACTTTGATAGAACAAATAAAATATGCACAAGTAACCCTATATGCATTCCCTTAGAAGAGATTAATGATGACTATAGTGGTAGATATACCTCCAAGATATGGAAAATTGTTGAGTAGGATATTTTAAAATGACCTTTGAGGTAATATTTAATTAGACTAGTCATGGTTTATCATTCCTATAAAATGAGTCAATGAGAAACTATTGCCAGAACCTGAAGCTAAATGCTTGGTGAAAAAATCAAATGATCCTTAAGAATATATTTTGTATAAAGAAACAAGTCTTGGTATGTGTATGATGATGAATGAGAAATAAATATAACTTCCTAAAATCACTAAAGGTGATACAAATTATTTATGGACCTTATAATTTGATGTAGGTTATTCACCTATAGGTTCAAGTGATGGAGTGGTGTTGATTTATCTACAAAATGAGTTATTTATTTATTTCTTATAAACTCCAATTTGAATGCACCAATAATACAGTCGAATGTGAATATCTACTTCTAGGATTACAAGTAGTCAAAGAGATGGGTATTTAAAGTCTTAAATTCTAATGAAATGTTGATCTAATCATGAAACATGTATGAGTTTAATAGCAAGTAAAAAATCATAGGTTTAAGAATTACATAAATAGGGTCTAAGACTACATTAAATATTTCAAAGCTTTTGCCATTAATAATGTTACAAGAGAAGAAAATTTCAAAGATGACACCCTAGATATATATATGTATCCTTATTGATTCTTAATCTAGAGTTTGAAAAAGATAGGTATGCCATTGACATTTGATACCGACTTAGTATTCTAGGTAACTCATAACATTAACAAATGTTCAACAATGATGATAAAATCATCATTTTATTATAAAAATAAGATAAATTATTAAATTTTATTTTGAGGGAAGTCTCATATCATATAGAGAATGTTTCATGTCAGAGGAAAAGGACAAAGAAATCATATAACCATCTGGCATCGAATCCAATCAATCAGATGGTAAAATCATTTAGTTGAACGGAAATAAGATTATTAAAGGTTTGGTATCTCTATAAGAAATGTTTGATAAGCATGATAGGCATATAAAAATAAAAATCTAATAGGATCCTAGAGGGTCACCTAAATATGAAATATAAAATATTGGTATGAAAGAGGAACTGCAATATATGAACATTGGGAAATGTTGTTCTAAGGAAGAACACAAGAGATTCATATCTCTATTAAAATTTTATATAGACATTTTTGCCTAGAGATATACTGATCTAAATTATTTTAGACCTAATAGTATGCTATATAATATTCCATTAATTCTAGACATCAATCCATTCAAGTAAAATTTGAGACATTATAATCCTAATATTATAGGGACCATGTATGAATAAATAAAGAAAACATTGGATACAATAATCATCTTTTATATCTATCATTTTACATGGTGGCCAACATAATGTCTATTATAAATAAGAATGAAGAGGTCATGATTTTCATATATTTTCACAATTTTAATTAGGCTTCACTCAAAGATAATTTCCCTTTGATAATCATGGATTAGATCTTTCAAGTTGTTAAAAGATTTAAAATGATGTCCATGTTGTATAAATCCTATATGTTAAACCAAGTTTAAGTTATTCCATAAGCTCAATAAAGAATGACATTCACCACCCCTTGGGAATGTTTGCATACAAAAGAATTTCCTTTGGTATTATCAATGTTGGAGATACATTCCAAAGAGAGGGTTTTATGCTTCACATATATAAATAACAAAATCATAACGATTTATCTTTATGATCTCATAGTGTTCTCAAATAAATAAGAAGATAATTATGAACATTTCAAAATGGTCTTTGAAATATGTCAGGCACATGGTATATCTCTAAATATAAAGAATTATATCTTTTAAGTGACCAAAGGTAAATTTCTAAGACATGTGGTTTCTACAAAAGGTACCAATATTGATATAGCTAGGGTAAAATAAATCTATCACTTGTCTTTTACCACTATAAAACCTAGCACATACTCATTCTTTGGTAAGGTGAACTTTTTTATAATATTTGTCCCTGATTTCACTAAGATAAACAAACATATTGTTTAGATGATGCATGGAAAAAAATGTTTCAAATGGAATGGTGATGGGAAGAAATATTTGAATGAGATAAAATAGGTTATTTCCAAATAACATATTTTGACTTATTTATATTTTCAAAAATATGTCATTGCATACTACTCTTCTTCCAAATATACATGGTCGACCATCTTGGCATATAAAAATGAAGAAGGCATTGAGAATCATAATTTCATGGGCTGTGGAATAAAATATCATGAAATCAAATATTATTTTATTTATAACCATGAGTATTTTGTATTAAAATATGTAAAACATTTGAGGTTTTATATCTTGAACTTCACACAATTGTGATGGTCCTAGATCGAGTTGTCAAATCAATTTTGACTCAATAGGAACTTAGATCAAAGTGAGGAGGATGGATTGACAAGGTGAAAGAATATGATTTGGATATAAAACCCACTAAGATGGTGAGGTAATAATGTATTTTTTAGTTGATTGTTTAAAGTGTTGTTTTGTAAAGATAACATAGAACAAAAATCTACCATTGATGGTCATTTTTTACTCTCTATAAGAATGATATTATGACATTTCATACTTCCTATCATATGGAAAATTTCATACCCATATAAATCAAAAATATAAATGGACATTGAATTTAAATGAAACAAAATATGTAATTTGGGATAACATTTTCTTCAATAAACTCTTGGATATTACCTTTTTGATATACATGGAAAAAAAAGAGATATGTTTGAAGGATTTACATGATCAAGAATATGGTGGAATTTTTTCATAATCTAATATAGCTTTCAAAATTTTAAAATATCACTATTATTGGATAATTTTTTTAAAGGATTCACAATAATGGATTGAAAAATCTGAAGCTTATCGATACGTTCTTGGATGGCCTACACTCATAGCATTACCTCTCTACCTTGTGGTCATTGAAAATATTTTTCAATAGTGGGGTTTAGAATTCAAAATTACATAGAATCCACCTTATAGTATGGGACATAATAATGTTCAAGTAAATGATTACTTCACAAAGTGGTAAAATCAATTATGGTGAGTTCTACCACTTTTGAGGTAGTTTGTGATTTTATCAAAAAAAAAATTAGTCAGTTTCAGGTTTATATAAAATATTATCATGGATAATGATTTAAAAACTTATTTGATTGAAATTATTGGCTATTTATATGGATATGTAATCTCAATAGAACACTCTTCTAATTATTACCCTTAGGGTAATGGTAAATTAGAATAGAGTAACAAGAACATCACTATATCATTCACAAATTAGTTGATGAGAATCAAAGGAAATGGAACAAGAAATTATATGATGCTTTATGGGCCAACTAAAAAAATCCTAAATTACTAATTTTAATGTTTCCTTTCCAAATATTTAACTTGACATAGATGTGATAATTCCCATCTTTTTAGAGTTGTTAGCTTTATGACTAACCCAAGCTACAGAGGATGACTAGTTCAATGATGCATTAGAGAAAAGGATCATGTAATTGAATAAACTAGAGGAAGAGTGAGTGATGGTGATTTTAAAATTATATATTAATAATAAAAGGTAAAGTAAGTGTTTTATCAAAAGGTAAGACAATGGGATTTTCAAATTGGAGACTTGGTCCTCCTTTTGGATAAAAGAAGAAATCCTAGTGGAAGTCATAGAAAGTTTGAATCCTTATATATGAGGCCTTTTAATATTCACCATTTATATGGTGAGAACACATAATAACTATCATATTGAGATGGAACTCACCTTTCACTACCCTATAGTGGGCAATATTTGAATTACTATAAACGGTGAAGGTATTTTGTCACCTACCATTCCCCATAAGTGATTGAGATTTATGTTATGTGTTTGCTTTATTATTTTATGTTTTTTATTTCCTTTCTATTGTGTATATATATATTTTCATACTTCCTTTTTAATTTCTCATTCTATTTATTTTGAATACAATCCTTATCATAATGGATAAGGCACTAGTCTTGAAATAGTCTTGTTGTTCCCAAATAGTTGTCAAATCAAATGTTTCCCAAATCTGATAATAACAAAGAATTCTAAGTCGATTCATGTGTTGATTCAAGTGCATGTATTATTAAATTATTAGATTATAATGTATAAAATTTGAAGCAAATGATCTAGCCTGAGAGTGCATGTTCATTTCTCATATGATTGAGATAGGTGAATTGGCAGATCGGGCTATCAATATTGATAGACAAATATTCTCATGCATCTCCTCGAGTGAATAGGAAAACATAAAAAATAATCTAAGAAAATGATCTATCTTAAAAGCATGTGTTCATTACTCATATGATTGAGATAGGTGAATTATTTATGAATAGGTTGGATCAAGGTGTTAAAGTATTCAAATTTACAAAAATAAAGTTACCAGTGTCAAAATAATCTGGAGTTCTCTTGCATCCCACTAGGGAATGCACTCCCACAATTGGACCAGTTGTTTCTTCAAAATTTAAATTCTCCATTTTTACCATTTTTTACACTAATTAATAGACCATTTCAATTTGATCAATTTTGATTATAAACATTTAGTGTAAAAATGAGTTTTTATGTCTCAAAATTGAGGTTCTTAGTAGGGAAAAATACCCAACTTGGTTTAGTTCTCCAGGTTTCATTTGAATCCAATAGAGCCAATATGGTCATTATTTTGTAGGTCCTATTAGGGTCCAAGGTTTTTAATAGGATCAACAAGATTTATGGATTATATGTAGTTTGTCAAATAGTTCTCAAAGTGTTATAGGAAGCTAACAACATTGATTGGGTCTTATTTCATGGGTGCCATGAGTACCTGAAGTGCCTGATGGACCTTTCATCTATGGATTATTATTTTAATTATTTATTGGTGCTACAAGTGCCTCATACCATCGATGGAGCCAATATGGATAGAATTTATGGGTGTCATGGGTATCCAACAAACCCAACAAAGTCTATGTAAAATAAAAGAATGAAACATTTAAGAGTTACATTAGTGATTAACATACGTAGTGGGCCCAATAGGGTCTATCGTGAGATCAAAAAATACTAAAAAATAATGTTTTATAAAATTTTAAATGTAAAAGGCAAAGTTAGTCCATTTCTTCATATCTCTATAAATAGGAGAAATGAAAATTATATAGGGATTATTTGATGCTCAATTTATTTTTTTTTAAAAGGAAGGAGAAAGAGACTTTGTGTTCATTCCTTAAACAAATAACACAAGAGAAATTCCAAAACTTTGTGTCTATCATTTTATTTTTGGATGTTTTTTTTCTTATGTTAATGCATATCTCTCAATTCAAGTAATACCTTTATTAATCTCAAACAATCATATTATTTCTTATAAACCCTTAACATGCATAAGATGAAATCTATGTTTGCTCATTCATACTTGACATTTCATCTTTCTTATTTTTATTTTTTGGTTAAAAGTAATAAAACCCAATATTACATTTAAGCTATAAATATTGTAAATATGTTAATTTCATTTTTTCATTTTAAAAATAAATGGAATCTCCCCTCTAAATAGAGGAGAGAATTTTTATTTCCTTCACTATTGTGAAATACCAGATTTGTCAAAATGCCAAAAATTTCACCAACAATATATAAATCTTGGTTCATACCATTTACTTATATCTCTCCTTAAATAAGGTCAAGTACCTTTGATATCCTTTTTTGGGTCAAAATGATTACCAAATTTTTTCTTGTTCCATTTATAATATTTAATTTGACATTACCAAACTTTCTAACGAATTTAAACATTATAGTGAATTAAACCTCCACATTCCACCATTATTTAATTTTTTTAATTTAATCTCCAAGTGTTGAAACCATATGTTTTCAAATTTGAATGAATTACTAACTACTCAATTTTCCTTTTTCAAGGTGAACTCTAGTAGAGTATGATCACATCCAATTCTTAAGAGGGATGATAAGGCACAACTCAAGGAAAGAATCTAGTCCATAGAAGTAAGGACTCAATCCAATATAAATTTAATAAGGCTATATTGCATGCTTATATTGGTCCAAGTGAACTTATATCTTATTAATTTTTTATCCACTAGATCAAAATCTATCATAAATTTAGCCAAATATTCCATCTTTTGGAATAGTCTTGTGATCCTCCCTTTTTTCCATAAGATATAGTGGACTATATAAGGAATGAGAAATAAGACCATTATAACAACCCATAAATTTGAAGCATTCAAAACAAAAGCATCATAAGAGGCTACAAAGATGAAATATAAAGACAAAGCAAATCATATGATATTAAAAATAAGACATGCAAGTACAATGGAGAGACCTTGTATAAGTAGGCAAGGTAAAACAAGAAACAAGTTTAAATAAACAATGTGAGATAAATCCACACAAAGGAAAAAACTAGGAAAAAATGAAAAACTATCTATAACCTAGTAATCATGAGAAAATACTTTAACACCCCCATCAAGTGAAGTTATGAGCTAACAATAGCTAAAACATAAAGTGGTATATCCATAGTATGGGTCATAAAAATAAAGCTTGATCAAGTACTCATGTACAATATATATCCATGAAATAAATAAGGAAGATTCATCATGAACACCCACTAAACACAACTTATGAAACCCCAAGTATACCATGAAAATCAAGGAAATGAGGTGATGCATAAGGATTCATGAAGATGTTAGCAACTTATTACTAAGTTAGAATGTAATATAAGCAAAGAAATACATCTTGAATGTGTTAACGAATGAATTACATGTGTGTCTCAATATGCTTAGTCTACTAGTGCTCAACTGGTTTATAGGATATGTGAATTATGTGATCATAGGAATTTAATAATAGAGAGGAGGTTAGATTAAGTGTTAGTTTCACAATATATTGAAATCAACACACTAACATGCTAACATCTTTAAGACTAGATCTTAGGGGGAGCATAATAGAGAAAATACAATTTAAAATCTAAATAAAATGTAAAGAACAAAAACCCTTACCTTCCTTGAGATCTCCAAGTGATTTGTTCATGGCTTGCTTGGTTTGTGCTCAAAGAGTCTTTGACAATGGAGTTTTCTTTACTCTTCTCCTTGGCACCATTGTTGGCTTGCTTGATGTGGCTTATGTTTATAGATTGGCTCAATATTTTCGCATTATAACACTATTTAATATGAATCATGATACAAAACTTGCATTATAACTTTACTCTTTCCAAGCTCTCTTTTCAATAGGCAATGGCTTGTATTTATAGGCTTAGGAACTAACCCCAATTCAAGGTGAGTTAAAGTGTAGTTTAAACATAGAATGGGTTTAAACCTAACCTAAGTGAGTCAACTAGCCCCAGTAGAGTTAAAAAGTGTCAAAATCTCATGATTTTCAATGGATAGGCATAGGTGAGATATTTTGAGATATTTATAAATTATTGACAACTCACAAAAGGTAATCATGAAAAGATAGGATCTTTCATATTTTTTAATTTCATTTTTTAGTAATTAATTAATTACACATAGATAATTTAACTAGGCATGGAATTTGTTTTATAATTTTAATTACTTATGATTAAGCTTTTAGCATTTCCAATATTTGATTTTATGTGTGCATTTACCCCACTTAATAGGTTTATAAGCTAAATTGCATGTTGTGATGCTGTAGGATGATTAGAGATTAATCCATGAGAGGTTTTTGTTGCTTATGGTAGGATGCCCCAATTAGGGATGTTTCAATGAGATTATGAGATCTTACAAATGATGCACAAGTAAATTTGGGACATTCAGTGATTCTTAGGCTTAATTTTAAATGCTTGGTAAGAATTAATCTGAAATTTGGTTGAAAGCCATTGGTGGCCAGTTTTAGGTGTCTATAATTTTCCCCTATTTGGAAATGCATTGCAATATATAATAATATTAACATATTCTTAATAATGAAAAGGTCATATGTGTTTACAACTTCAATGGAAATGGATGAACTATAAGTGCACCCTCTAAGGAGTAGTTGGAAAAGGGATTAACAATCAATCCCTTAAAAGGAGGAAATAATTGGAATAAAAAGATGAAATGGGGTAGAAGGGATTGATTTACCCAAAGGTGGTTGTAATCAATGGAATATGGAGTTGCCCCAATTGGGCAGACAAAAAAAATGATTTACCCATAGGTGGTTATAATCATAGGCATAGGTGGGATTAGAAACAAGGTAATTATTTTCCCAAAGGCAGTTATAATCATCAAAATGGAAAATAATGATTTACTCATAGGTATTTATAATCATTGGCTATATAAAAATATACCCTAGTTGGGTGGATAGAGATAACAGTTTGCCCAAAAGTGGTTATAAGCATTATCACAATGAAAACATGCACTAGTTGGGTAGAAAAAAGAGAATGATTTGCCCATAGATAGTTATAATCATCAACCTTAAAATGGATGGAAACATAATGATTTTCCCAAAGGTGGTTAGAATCATTGGTAATGCAAGTGGATGATATACAATGATTTGCCCAAAGGTGGTTATAATCATTATACCCTAATTATGGCAAACATGATGTGGAATATGATGGAAAATTGGTATAGAGGATAAAGATGAATTTAGGCAACCTGCTAGTAGGGAGATGCTCATCTAAACTAGCAAGTAAGAATTTTTTTTCATGATTTAATTACTCTATTTAGGATATGATTTGTATTAGATCAAGAATATTTATAGTGCCAAGGAGTATCATTAATTCATTTCCATGTAAACTCTCTGAGATAATTTTTGTTGTAGCATGTGACAATAGGCATCATGATAGAAAACTATGAGGACTTGGCTAAAATATGCATAAGGACTAACATGCGATCTAATAAACAATTATAAATAATGCACTAATGATAAAAATCATGATGATAATGTTGACACATGAGTATGGATGGATTCAATAATAATGTGTAAGGAATCACCCAATGAATGCACATAGACTAAATCAATGCACAACAAGAAAACAAACAAATAGGCAAACAAATAAAAAACAACATAATAAATAAATATTAAACAAACAATAAATAACTAAAAGAACACAAAAAATAATTAATGGGTAATCACAATGTTAGTATAAAGAACATGGGACAAATAAGATGATGAAGATTACCCCCAAACAATTAGAGACAATAAAACAAACAAATAAAAATCGGGGAATATAAGAAAAGGAAGGGGGTGGATGAATTGTCTCTAGATGGATTAGGCAAGTGGACATTGCTTACATAGTTTCATAAATGTAATATCCAACAAAAACTTTAGGCCAAATGTAGTTCTCCCAAGAAATGAGATAAAAAGAAAATGATGAGAATAAAAAATATGATGGATGTAATACAAGAATATGGGAATGAGCTCGTAAAATGGTGAGAGCATGGGATGCAAGGCCAAAAATGATGGGGAAATTAAATAAAAATTAGATTCTTGTGATTTAATGAGGGTTCCCATAATCCTTAAGGCAAACAAGTGGTTAATGTTTTTGGATTTCTTAAAAAAAATTTACAAATGTTTTTGGAATTTTGGGAGCATCTCAACTTAATTGAGAATGATGAGACACTAAATAGTCCAAACTCACAAAATAATGAGAGCATTAAAACTAAAGATTATTCATAAAATGACAAGAATGTGGCTTATGGTGACTAAGATGACTTCTACATAAATAGATAATTGCCTATATAGTCCCAATATGGGACCTCAAGTCAATGTAGTTCTACCTTACAATGGAGGAATCTAACTAGTGTAGCAGTCAATTCAAACAAAATAAGCAAAGTTGGTAAATGGTATAGTATGGCATAGAAATGGAAAGGTAGTACTTAAAGGCATGATAAATAATTATTTCCCCTAATTTTTCCATAAGTGGTTATAACTAGGATACAATGGAATAGGTCAATGATACAAATTTGCCTATAGGCATTTATAATTAGTAACATGATAATGAAACATTGATTTACTGAAAGGTGGTTATAATCAAGCACACTTGGTATAGAATGGGATAAGAAATGAAGGATGCAATTGGCAAACCACTATCATACTACTCCAAAAATATGGCTTCATTCTGGAATGCTTGAAAAAACTACTAAAACTTCATCTGAATCTTCATGCTAAAAGTGGTCGTGGAACCAATGGAATGGAGCAAGGTCAAAGGGTTGGGTAGAGAGGATAAAAATAACTCAGTCGATACGAAAGGTATGGTAGAATGGTAAAGTGATAGAATGGTATTGTATAAATCAAAATTTTAATATTATGGTACAACTAAAATGGGCCTCATAAACAATACACCAGGTCTTTCAAGTGAAGTAACGTTTGAGGTGTATAATGTTCATTAGCTCATCAAGTTCATCCCCATCTGGTGTAGTGAGCCTGTATGCTCTAATACCATAATTTGCAACACTAATGAAAGGGCTAATCTAGTTGGGTTTGAACTTCCCTTTGTGTTTCTTCTTAGCCATTATTTTATTTAAGAATAAGATCACCAATTTATAATTATCTATGTATAACATGCGATTATAGTGTCCATAGAATTAGTTCTAGTATGCATGAAGATTATTAACTGCAACCAAGCATTTCTCATCAAGTAACTCCATCTATTGTAGGCAAGCTAATCCATAATATTGATCATATAGGACTTGCTTTAAAGAGATGTGTAAATAAGGTAACTCAACCTCAATGGGAAGAATGGATTTAGTGCCATAAATAAGTGAATATGGAGTGGCTCCTATTGCAGTGTAGTGATTGGTGCATTATACCTAGAGGGCATAGAATATTTGGAGGTGCCAATCATGGCCAACTTCATTGAAAATATTTTTAAGGATGTTGAAAATGGTTTATTAGATGCTTTAGCCTAGCCATTACCTTATGGGTAATATCCCTTGGAAAAATGTTGTTTAATCTTGTACTCAACATATAGTGATTCAACATCCTTGTTCTTGAATGATTTTCCATTATTAGATATATGTCAGAGAGGATACCATAGTGGAAAATGAGATGTTTAAATATGAATTTGGAAATTTGATTTCTAGTCATATAAGTGAGTGGTATAGCTTTAACCCACTTAGTGAAATATTTAATGGTGGTAAAGATATGTTTATTGCTAATGGATGAGGTGGGGTTTATCTTCCCAATGAGATCAAGGCCCCATGTAGAAAATGGCCATGGAATAAGTATTAGTTTCAAACTCTTTGCCAAGGTATGAATTAGATTGGTATGTTGTTAACATTTATCACACATTTTCACATATATAGTTATATTTGCATCTATCATTGGTCAATAGTACCTAGTATGCAATATATTTTTGATAAAATGGCCCTATTAGTGTGGACTCCACATACTCCTTTGTGAACTTCCTATAATGTTAATGTATATTATTCTAAATTTAAATAATGAAGCAAAGTTTCATCAAAACTATGGTGATATAGGGTTGGTCTAAGTAAGGTATAACATGCGGCATGGTGGATAAAGGCATTAGATTTTTTCAGGATAGGTCAGGTGGTAAAATGTGGTCATGAAGATAGGCATATACATTAGAATACCAGATAGAGCTGGGACCAATAATATCATAGATCATTATGATAGTTGAAGGTTCATGAGATGGTGATATCAACTTTTCAACAAGAAATTTATATTCTTTTTCCATATCTATATGTCTAATCAAAGATTCAATAGTATCCATAGCATCTATTTTTCTATTACTAGACCTTGGTATATGTTTAAACTATACATCAACAATCTATTATTTAAGAGTGTCGACCATGGCTTTATATGGTACCAGTTTGTCATCTTTTATTTGAATATAACTTGATTGATGATTAACTACAAATCACCATAAACCTTTAGATGTTATATGTTCCATTGTACTTCATGTCAAATCCCTACAATGAGTGCTTCATATTTGGCCATATTTTTAGTATAAGGAATGCTTATCCTTAATGACTTAGGGATTAGATCCCCCTATAGAGTAATAAATAAAAGGCCTGCCCCTAATCTATGTGTTGTGAATGAATCATCAAAGTAAATCTTCTAGGGGTAATCCTCAATAGGTGTTTCAATGATGGTCATAATGGATTTGTCTAAGAATTGGAATGTTAGTAGTTTTTATATCTATAAGGGATACTTTAGCAAGCTGATTTGTAAGAACTTGCCCCTTGATGGATTTTTGGTTGACATACTCTATCTCAAATTCATTTAGAAGTATGATCCATTTAGCCATGTAACCTTGTAAATTTGTTTTAGATAGTAGATACTTTATTAGATCTACTTTTGAAATGACCATGGTTTTGTTGTTTAACATGTAATTTCATAGTTAACGAGCTACAAAGACCATAGCTAAATAGGATTTTTCAATGGGTGTATAATTGTGCTCATATGAAACTAGTGTACAACTTAAATAATACATGGCGTGATCTTTTCCATTATCATCATGTTGAGATAGAAGTTCCTTAGGCTTTATCTATTGCAGACAGGTATAGTAAGAATGACTTTCCTAGAATGAAACAGGTAGAGTTGAAAGATAGTCCTTCAATTTATGGAAAGGTTTATAAAATTCATCATCTTAATAAAATGTAACCCCTTTCTTTAGAAAATGTGTAAATGGATGGCACTTTTTTTCCAACTAATATATGAAGCATCTAATAGATTCAATCTTACCCTACAAACTATAGATCTACTTCAAATTGGTTGGTGGTGGCATCTCTATAATGGCTTGTACTTTAGCTATGTCAACTTTAATGCCTTTATTAGATATAATAAATCTAATAAATTTGCCTAAAGTAACTCTAAAAACACACTTCTTAGAATTGATCTAGAGTTTTCATTCACATAGTCACTCAAATATCCTCCTTAGTATTACTATATGATCGACCATAGTCTTTAATTTTCCTAGTATGTCATCAATGTAATATTCAATAATATCATGCATCATATCATGAAATATGATGGTCATGGCTCTTTCGTAAGTGGACCCATCTTTTTTTGAAATTGAATGGCATAACCTGATAACATAAGGTTCCCCATTGAGTGGTGAATGTTATTTTATGTTGGTCTTTTGGCACGATTTGGATCTGGTTGTATCTTAAGAATTTGTCTATTAGTGAAAGCATTTCATAACCCACTGTGGAGTCAACAATCATGTCAGTGTTTGGTAGAGGAAATTTATCCTTGGGGTAGGCCTTGTTTATGTGTCTTAAATTAGTGTAGATTCTAATTCCTTTTGGCTTCTTGATGACTAGCACAATAATTGAGATCCACTTATAATAGTCAATTGATCAAATACATCCTCTTTTTAAGAGTTTTTCTATCTCTTTCTTCACTAATAAAATAATTCAAGGATGCATCTTCTAAAAATTTTGTTTCATAGGTTTAGCATCAGGATGTACCATAAGGTGGTGCACAACTAAGGTGGGTTCCAAACTAGGAATGTTAGAATAGGCCTAGGTAAATTTATCAACAAACTCCCTCAACATGGCTGTAAAGACTTCATGTTCATCCTTAGTGAGGGATGTGCCTTATTTAATCCATTTTAGGTCATTTGGAGTCTTGATTTTAACTTATGTCATGTCCTCTATAAGAAGGGTCAAACTATCTTCTAGAATGGTTGGCAAAGATTTGAAGTGGCTGGAAATGGTAGAGTCCTCTATTAGGACTACTTCTTTAAGTTCTCCTAGGCATGATGAGTTAGAATCCCCCAATGGTAGGGATGTGCATGTGACAAATACTATTGTAAACTCTTGGATGATTCGATAAAAAGCTTGTTATTATTCAAGACTAAAATCAGACCCATAAGTGAGTTCATCATTGGTGGTCTATTGAGCTATGTTTGAAGAAGGTTGAATACCCCCATATAATGGTACCTAAAATAGGTTTTCACCAATAGACTGGCATTTCTCTTTACTATTTCCCTAGTCCAAAAGTGACTTGAAGAGGTTTTAACTTTGGGACCTCAATTTTTTATTTAGTTTTTTATGGCTAAGGGTGTTCACTCATTCTCCAAAATAGGTTATAAGATCTATTTTGATTAAAAACCCTTGTTTGTGGTCTCCTAATAGAACATTATCCCTTAAGCTAAAGCAATCATAGAAAGACTCATCATTCTAAAACTTGTCAATTGGCACTATTGATTCTTGTTGGCCCTAGTCTATTAGTTGAGGATTATATAATAGAAGTGGGTTATGGCAAATAACTGGTCAAAGGATACAAATGGCATTAGTGTCAAACAAATTAGTATTGACTAGGTCATGAAAAGGGATATGATCAACTATGCTTCACTATCAACATCATCATCACTAATCATTAGCGTTGGAACATGAATAAGGTATATGGGGTCACTCCTAGGTGGTTTAAATACAAGACCATATATTCCTTTATATCGAGTGATAGAAATTAGCTCAAGCAGACCTTGTTGATTTAGCCCAAGGCCTCCTCCTTCATAAGTGTGCTTCTCCATGATCTTATTTGAAATTAGATACTTCACATTTATGTAATAGTCAAATAATTTTTCATTATAAAACCATTATTCATCATTTTTAAGAGGGCCCTATTCTTGACTAGTGGTTGGTATGAGAACAATATGTGTTGGACTATGCAGTTTGGCTTTGCCCTT
Source organism: Torreya grandis (assembly GCA_037957365.1). Taxonomy (NCBI): domain Eukaryota; kingdom Viridiplantae; phylum Streptophyta; class Pinopsida; order Cupressales; family Taxaceae; genus Torreya; species Torreya grandis. The sequence continues at coordinate 1,547,256 of JARHVA010004425.1, read as the reverse complement.
TATTTACCATTCCATGCAAGGTGGTTTGGATTTGGGTATTCTAATGGACTTTGGGTTATATGGAAACTTATAAATGTGGAATGTATCATGGGTCAAATATTCTCTTGGGCCATTAGTCAAGATGGTATAATGATTAGATATTTCAAGAGTTGTCATGTGGGAAAGTGAATTAAGGATATCAAGGTCAATGTAGTTAGCCTCTGGTGAATCAATCAAAAAGGCTATGATCATAATCTACTTCACTATCGACATCATCATCATTAATTATTAGCATTGTAACATGAATAAGGTATATTAGAACACTCCCAGGTGGTTTAAATACAAGATCATATGTTCCTTTATATCGAGTGGTAAAAATTGGCTCAAGTAGACCTTGTTGATTTAGCCTAAGGACTACTCCTTTAATAGCATGATTCTCCATGATTTTGTTTGAAATTATATACTTCAGATTTATGTAATAGTTAACCAATTTGTCATTATACAACCATGATTCATCATTTATAAGAGGGCCCTATTCTTGGCTAGTGGTTGGTATGAAAATAATATGTGCTAGACTATGTATTTTGGATTTGCCCTTTTTTTTCCATTCCATGCAAGGTGGTTTGGATATAGTTATTCCAATATACTTGGGGTTCTATGGAAACTTAGTATTGTGGAATGTATCATGGGTCAAATATTCTCTTGGGTAATTAGTCGAGATGGTATAATGATTGGATATTTCAAGAGGTGGCATGTGGGAAAGTGAATCAAGGATATCAAGGTCAATGTAGTTGGCCTTTGGTGAATAAAAAAGTATTTATTTTCCCTTGTTCTTCTTAAGAACTAGATTAAATCCAAAATAGTACTTATAGCTTTGGTACTTTGCCTCTAAATACTTATAATGTTTGTATGTTTTTAAATCTCCATGAATGGTAACCTCCATACTTGAATGGGAGAACTTGATACACTGGTACAATGTTGAAGGTATTGCATGAATCTCATGTATCCAAGGTATACCCAAAAGCATATTATACAAAAAATCAAGGCCTAACACATGGCATAGTATATCATGGGTCAAGGTCCTAATGATAAATGACAAGATGATGGTACCTTATGATTCTCATTTTTCATTATCATAGGCCTTAATGGTGATCATTTTTGGCTATAAATTAGTCATCATATACTCAAGAAGCTTGATGATATTTAGAGACACAATATTTAAGCCCAATCTATTGTCTATGAGTACATGATTCACTTTGTTCCACATTATGATAACTTTGATGTATAATAGATTATTATGCATAGGGCCAAAGGATGACATATCACTTTGGTCGAAGGTTAATTTTTGGCTTGGAGCTAAGTGTCCAACCAATTATTAAAATTTATCTAGAGATATGTCATTAAGAATTTGGGGTTGTCCAAAGAGCTCTATCAAGATGTTTTTATGGATGGTGGATGTACACAACAAATCCAAAATGGATATTTTTGCAAGCATATTCTATAATTGTTCCACAATATTGAATGTCTTTTCTTAAAAAATATTAAATGGCTTGATCCTATCCAAAATGGTTGGTTTGATGGGTGAAGTGGTAGATGGTTATGGGCCTGGTATGGTAATCTTCAACCATCAATTTGAGATTGCATAATAAGGATTAGATATAAAACCATTTTTGCTAATAAATAGTAGTAGTGGGGGACCAAATAGGATAATTCTTGATTATCATTACACTTGTGCATGGTTATGAGTAAATGACAAGTTATCGATATAGGGTCCAAAAGTATTAATTCCTACTTGCTAGTATGTCTGTATATGGTCCCAGGTCAAGGAAGGATCATTGAAATGGGTTGGCTAATAAGAATTTATTAGAAATGGTCTTATTTGATTGGTATTTGGTCATGGATTGATATAAATGGTAGAAATGTGGCCTCTTACAATATGGTCTACAACCTTTTTATAGTCATGTGCAACTACATAGTAGGTCTATTGGTTGTTGACATTGTTCTAGACTAGGTTTTTTTCCATAATTTGATGTTGTTGGTTTTTCTACTAATTTGATTGGGTTTACCTTAGCTGTTGATATTATTGTTGTTGCTATACTAGCTTTTGTTGTTGTTATTTTTGGTTGTTATGTTGGAGAAAGGGGTTTTGATAGATATCAAGGTTCGTATTGGATGTGGAAGGTCCAAAATCTAATGTGATATCTCTATTTTACAACATATTCTCAATCAAATGTTTATCCACACAAAAACATAAATTATGTCTGTTAACCTAATGATACTCATAGAATTCATTTGGCTTATACCATTCTGCATAGTCAATGCCCTCAGGATAGTACTTTAGAATAGGTTAGTTAATCATATAAACTATAGATAGTTTGAAAAAAATGAATTCAATGGGTTCTCCAAGGTCACTAAATATGTGATGAGTAGGCATAGTTCTCTTTGGAGGAGGGGTTTGCAAAGTCAAAGGTTACTGTATTTGTTGCACTAGTCTAGGCTATTGCACTTATTGTATTTGCTAAAGAGGTTAGTGGTTAGGAGTAATTTGAATATGTGGTGTAGGCTAAGTAGATGGTGTTTGCACCATTTAGACATGCCATGACTTGATTAATCCATTTATAACAACATTATTATGATTGAACTGATTAGGTTTATCATAATTACTGGCTTGGGTTGGTTGCAATGCATGTGTTTGGACTTGGTTCTAATTTTGGTCATTATTTTGGTTTTGATTTTAGCTCTAATTTGATGAGGTAAGTTTAATAATCCATTTGTTAATAATGTCTCTTTAAATCAATAAAATTTTATCAATGATCTCTTTGGAAGTATGTGCACACTGGAGCTCAAAATGGTTATATATCTCATTGTGTAATTTCTTGGTAAACACATTGGCTAATTGCTTGTATGGTAGACTATGGGTAAATTAGCTAGAAAATGCTCTTCATCACTATAAATAACTTGTAAAGATTTCACTGGCCTTTTTTTTTGGCTTGCATCAAATCTACCAACAAAATTTCAAGTTTAATATTATAGGATAAGTGTTGCACAAACTTGTTAGAAAGATCATGAGAATCAAAAACTAAATTCTTTAGTAATTTCAAGAACCACTCCAACTCTTATCCTACTAGACTCATTAAAAACAATAGTAGAAGGTATATTTTTCTATAGTGTTAGAGGTATAATCATTGATAAGTGGGGTGAATCAATGAGCCCAAATATTTTAACTTTAGTTCTAAATTCAATTCTAATCTTTACAAGTCCTTAATCAATTACCATAAGCATTTATAAATCATACAAATTATTCATAACAATGCAAAATAAAGACAATCCAAGATAAAAAAAAAACACAAGACATATGTGGGAAACCCTCTTGGGGAATAAAACCTAATAGAACCTGTAATTGGACTATTGTCTTATAAAATAAGAACCAATTTATACCAAATGTAACTGATCAAAGAACAACAATCCCTATTTAATGAGATTCTAATCCCACAAGGTGCTACCATACCTATCTAGTTGAGCTAAAATAAAACTAGACCTTTTAGCAAGTTTTACCTTGTAAGGAGGTTGATAACCACTTATATGTTGGGCACCCATAATAAAACCTATGAACATAATCTCCTCAATACTGATTGCCTACAAATCTAATGGAGATACAAAGTATATCAAATCTTCTTTAACTCTACATAGTCAATGCATCCAAAACCACCTTTTAGACAAATCTGCACTTCTTAGAAATAAATCTATCTCCTAAACACTCCCTATTGATCAAAGCACATTACACACTTGGACCAACACACAAAGATCAATTATGACATATTACATATCCCAACTATCCCCACTCTTTAAATCTACACACTCAATGCATCCTTCACAACAATAACTCTATCAAAATAATAGAAACATGAATAAATGGTCATACACATTGTCCATACTTTGATCAGTCTCTCAAAATATCCACCAAGCTGTCATAGACACCAATAATTCTTCACTTATTCTCAAAACATCCAAAACATCTTTTTGGATCACTCTAGGCCTCTTCGCTCATGCTCAAGCTGCAAGAGAACTATTCTACCATTAGAAACATGACCTAAATTTCATAATATCAATTCTCAATCTACTCTTCTCATCAACCCCACCATTTGGTACACTTGGTCTCTTCTCTTCTTCATTTCAACGCTCACACCTCTCCAAGTCTTACAAGTCTAGAACCCAACATCTTTGGTTCCACTATTTATAGAGCAATCTTGATAATTACTACCTTGGTTGGACATTAGGCATTCCTTATCCCTTAATTCATCTCTCACATGGAGACATGTCTTAATAAAATCTACAAAGGTTGTCCATAGCACCTATGGATCACCCTTAAGTAGTTACACTTTTTAATAAGGCCCTTGTAGCTCTTATAGGTCTCATGTGAGCCCATTCACCCATTTAGAATAACCTCAAAAAAAAATAACACATGAAAAATTTATAATACATGGGTCTGCTCCTTATGTCCCATTTTACATCCCCAAATTATCATAGTCAACTTATCTCACATCTGTGTATGCTCAAAAAACTTAAACATTGACTTGGTATACATAGTCACCATGAATAAACACACAATCAACTTCTTAATCATTATTCATACTCAAGATAAATTGATCACACCTATAAAATCCACACAAAGCATCCTAATGGATTCTAAAACATGATAAAATATCTAATTCATTGTGAGACATCAAAACAACATCAATACAAGCTGGAATATCCTTCTCAGGTCATTTGCAGAATAAACATGAACACACAGTCAACTTATAGGATCAATATCTTTGACTGTACTAATTTACATATCTTCAAATCTATATATACAAATTTTCCTTGGATTATTCTACCACTTTTATTTTTACTTCATGAACAAATTCATCTTATATCAAAATATATGGTCGAAATACATAGCTCTAGTTTTTCCTATGTTAAATTCAATTATTTGAATATCAACGATCATAGTTAACCTTCAAACACAATGCTTGAATATCATGAACTCTCAGCTTAGGATCAATATTTCACCATCAATATTATCTAATATTTAATTCTTATATCACCAAAGCTAATCATTAAACATCTATCACTTTGACCTCATCTCGTGTCCTCTCTAAATGTTGACTTAGTGTGCTCTATAGATCTTTATGGATCAACAAGTCAATAATGATCAACACTCACCATTGATTAATATTTAAAAATTATTTCTCATGAACTTTTGTCATATATCCAACCATGTCTAATTCTACCTGAGAGGCCATCTTTGAGCAATCATAACTTTTACCATGCTTCAACAAATGATCTTAAATTTAGCACAAATCATCTGTGCTCAAAATTGAACAAATGCATATGATTAATTTTTATTTACACCTTCACATGTGCAAGATATAACATCATCAAGATGCTCACTTGGATATTTTTTTCTCACTACAAAATTGGCTAAGTATGGAAAAACATAGTCAAACTGTTTGGGAGCCCAACTTTGCATATGTATATCTTTTGATGCACTACATTGCATGATTTGAAAATTAGCACAAATAAACTAGGTTCAAAACTAAACAAACCCATATGATCAACTTCTACTAAAATGTCCACATGTATGAGATATTCTATCATCAAAATACTTACTCGGCACTTTTTGGCCACATTGCAAATTTGGATGTGCGAAAATAATGAAATCTATCTTAGAAGCCAAATTTGCACCCTCATATCTTTGACCGTGATTTGATGCATGACTTGAGATCTGGTGCATAATAACTAGAGACTAATATGATCAAAATAATATGAAAAACTCCCATTGACTCCTTCCCATGTGGTAATGGTGATGTCAGCATACTACCTACTCATATTTTTTGCCACTAGACCCAAACTATCTAGATAAGAACTATGATCAACTAGATGAGTTTCACTTATGCACACAAGCTCTCAAAACTAGATCACATCTTATAGGATCCATTACACATGATCAATCCTCCATACTCATCCTTAAACATTTATAACCATTTCAACACTCAAGATCAACCAAGCCACCTTCAAGCATAAAAACACAAGCACATTGCACATTTTATCATACAAGAATAAACATATTACACACTTTGTAATTGTCACATAGACTATCAAATAAATTCATCTTCTAAATAGGGCATCTCCATGACACCAACCTAACATCATCATAAAAACTCCCCAAAAATCTCCCCCTTTGTCATTGATGTAAACAACTATCAATATAGCAATATATAGCTCACCTTATCTCTCTTCAAAGCACTCCCACAATAGGAACTTTTTCCCCCTTTGACATAATGACAAAGTGGGCACACATTGATCCTGAGGACCTAAAAAGACTATCAAAATATGAAAGGACCATCTTATAAATATGATACAAACTCCCCCTTACATTGAGCCTACCTCTTCTCACCTTGAAAAAATCTTCTTACTTCATGCCAATAAGAACACACAAATTTTCTCTCTTCAATCAAGTAATGTAACCAATGAATACATAACACAAAAAACCATATAAATATTTATGGAATACATCAAGAAACATCTGATAGGGACTCCCCCTAATAACTTTGAGAAATTGCACCTTCTGAGCATCTTCAAATCTCTATACATGATGAAGAACCACCATGCAGGCTTACCAGCCTTCTTTCTCAAGACATGTCCATGACCACCAAGTCTACATATATACTATAAAAAATAGGAAACATGAATTTAAATAATCTAATAACATACCTTCAGATACTCATACCTTTCTCTTTTGGAGAAACTGAGATAAAATCACTCTTCTTCAAACTAATCTTATTTAGCCTCCTTGTAACTTAAAACTTGTAGAGCCCACAATTTTTAGTATACACATCTTAAATACTTTAAAATTCATATCTCAATCACTCTCATATTCCCCCTCAAGCACACCAATTTTCATCATCAATCTCATCCTCTACAACATTCTTCCTTCACAAACCTACTAGATAATTAGCCCTCCATATTGATAAAAACATGAATAACTTGAGAACCACAAACATTAAAATCTATATGAATATTGATTTGACTACCCATTTGTCCCATTAAAAATATTAAAAACCCTCATACCTTAATTCACGAAGTAAATCACTTTTATAGCAAATCCCAAAACCTTAGAAACTCAAAGCTAATAGGGTCAACAAACCTCCTTCTAGTCAACACACATCTATGGAAATATTTTCACACCTAGAGACACCCACCACACACTTGTGACCAAAATTTGAGCTTCCATAACTTTGGGAACCCATACATCTTATAACCCATTTTAGGCCTGCTTGCCCTTAAACTAAAAATAGAGAAAACATCGAGCACTCAAAAAACTTCAATTGGCACATACATACCTTCAAACCTCAAAAACACCTAGAGCACACCACACAAAAATTCATAGACATTTTTGAGTACCAAACACTTATTTACATTTGTATCAAACTCATTAATCCACCTAGAACCACCCAATCTAAATCTGTACTATAGTTCCTTCATAAACCTTTAAAATAGGCTCATGAATGTGTTGTTCCCCCTTAACTAAAAACCTTATTTGATTGGACTTATCATCTTGATCACATAAATTTGATTCTCCACTAAAAGGAGTCTCTTAATAAACATAAACAAAGACCTCCTCTATACCATAAAGCTCTACCATGGTGTGTAACTAGGAGTTACCCATAACTCCTTATATTCTTTTTCTTCCTTGGTCATCTGATACTTGTAGTTATTCTTCTTCTTTTTTGGATTAACTATGACAATTTGTTCCTTTTATATATCACTCTCCTTCTCTTCTAAGATATAATCAATAACACATGGAGATAACAAAGAATAATGACATACCTTTTCATCTAAATAATCCATCTTGCAGTTTGGAATCTCATTACTAGATACTGACAACTAATGTTCTTTACATGAAACTTGCTCAACAATAACAGGATGTTCACTTAGATCTATACACACTTCAGAACTAGCCTCAATTAGTACCTTGGTATTCTCATTGAGCTTGGTCTCTTTATTTTTAACATAAGCAAACTTTTTATTTTCCTTTTCTAACTGGATAATTGACACATTCTCTACTTTAGACTTGTCAACAGAATTTGTCAATAGAAACTCGAGACTTTCCTTTATTTTTGATTCTTTTTCAACCTTAGCAAACAATCCATCAAGACTCTTAGACTCAATAGAGTTAGTCTCATTAGTATTTACTAACTTAGGTATCCATACCAAAGTTTGAATCTTCTTGTCTTTAGTAGCCATCTTACCTACTTGGTCCTTGAACTTATCTTGATTTGCAACATAGCCTTCTAGAGAGACTTTCTTATCAACCTTTAAACTAGTGTGATTATATTTGATAATATTTGGTTTCCATACTTGAGTTTATCCTTTCTAAAAAATTATAGGAGCTCTATCTACTTTGACATACTTTGAATACCTTTTAACACCTTTTAGACAAAATCTAGCAATATGTCCACTCTTATGACAACCAAAACAGATAACATCATTCAACATACCTATTGACTGATCTGAGTTATGATTTCTCAAAGACCAATCACTTATTATTCTAAGGCTCCATCGAGATACATTCTTAACTAACTTCTCTTTATAATCCTTAGATCTATGGCCATACTTATTACATGTATAACAATGACCATGAAATAAACTAACATACCTTGCAACATTAGGTTGTCTAATTGACCCTTTGACATTACTCTTCAATCTTGCATTCTTCTTCACTTGCTCAAGATTCTCATGCTTCCTTTCTATATTATCCAACTTGACTATAACAAGATCGTGCTCAATTTTTAATGACTTCATTTCAACCTTCAGTTGATCACACTTATCTTCTTTTGCTTTTAAATTTGTATTTGTAGTCCTTAACTGATCCTCAAGAATATTGATCTTTTCTTCATCTATTTTGATCTTGTTGTCCATGTCTTTCAATCTCTATACTTGTGATTCAATAGACTTGATCTGTCCTTGATACTTATTATCTTCTTTGTTTTCATCATCTCTATTATTATGGTAAGCTTCTTTATCAAACATGGTGTCCTTTTCTTTTGAACATAAACTTATCTTGGAGTGTACTAGTTGAACCTTGAGATCTTTGATAACATTCTAATCTTCTTTGTCATATTTATTGAAAGTGCATATATGTTCTTCAAGTTCCTTGATGACAACCTTCCACTATTGATTTTCTTTCTTCATCTGCTTAGACATGTTTATACCTACTTAGGATCACCTTTAAGTTGTTGGACTTCCTCTAAAGGACCCACTCTGATACCAATTATTAGAGGTACAATCATTGAGAAGGGGGTGAATCAGTGAGCCTAGATATTTTAACTTTAATTTCAACTTTAATTCTAATCTTTACAAGTCCTTAATCAATTATCATAAGCATTCATGAAACATACACATCATTCATATCAATGTACAAGAAAGACAATCCAAGATCAAGCACATAACACAAGACATACGTGGGAAACCCTCTTGGGTAATAAAACCCACTAAAACTTATAATTGGATTACTATCTTATAAAAAAAGAATTAATTTAGATTAACTACAATTGATTAAGGAACTACAATCCCTATTTAGTGAGACTCTAATCCCACAAGGTGCTACCACACCTATCTAGCTGAGCTAAAACAATAAATAGACCTTTTATCAATTTTTACCTTGTAAGGAGGCTACTACCCCCTTAGATGTTGAGAACCTACAATGAAACCTATGAACACAATCTCCTCGAGATTGATTTCTTGCCAATCTAATGGAGATATAAAGTATATCATCTCTTCTTCAACTTTGTACAATCAATGCATCCAAATCCACCTCTTGGACCACTCTACACTTCTTAGCAACAACTCTATCACCTCAACACTCCCTATTGATCAAATAAAATTACATACTTGAACCAACACACAAATATCAATTAGGACATATTACATATCCCAACTATCCCCACTCTTCAACTTTGCACACTCAATACATCTTTCACAAAAATAACTTTGTCATAGTAATAAAAACATGACTAAATGGTCATACACATTGTCTATACTCTGATCAATTTCTCAAACCATCCACCAAGCTCTCAAAAACACCAACAATTCTTCACTCAATCTCAAAACATCCAAAACATCCTTTTAGATGACTATAAGTCTCTTCACTCATTCTCAACCAGCAAAAGCACTATTTTACCATAAAAACATGACCTATAGGTCATACTCTTAATTCTTAATTTACTTTGCTCATCAATCCTACCATTGGGCACACTTGGTCTCTTCTCTTCTTCACTTTAACACTCACACCTCTCCAAGTCTTACAAGTCTAGAACCCAACATCTTTAGTTCCACTATCTATAAAGCAATCTTGATAATTACTACCTTGGTCAACCATTAGGCATGCCATATCCCTTAAGGCATCTCTCACATGAATACATAGCATCTATGGGTCACCCTTAAGTAGCTACACCTTTTAATAAGGCCTTTGTAGCTCTTATAGGTATGATGTGAACCCATTCACCCATTTAGCACATCCTTGAGCAAAATAAGAACATAGGACCAATTTATAATACATGGGTCCACTCATGTCCTCTTTGACATCCTCAAATGATCTTAGTCAACTTATCTCAGCTCTGTGTATACTCAAACAACTTAAACACTAACCTGGTGAACACAATCACTATGAACAAACACAGTAAAATTTTTAAGCATTGTTCATACTCAAGATAGATTGATCACACCTCCAAAATCCACAAATATCATCCTAATGGAGTCTACAACATGGTCCAATAGCTAATTCATTATGAGACTTTAAAACATGATCAATACAAGCTCAAATATCCTTCTCAAAACACTTGTAGGACAAGCATGAACACACTAGTCAACTTTTAGGATTAATATCTTTGACTATGCTCATTTTTAGATATTTAAATCTATATATCTAGATACACCTTTCCTATACCACTTTACTTTTTACTACATGAGTAAATTCATCTTCTATAAAAAGATATGGTTGAAATATAGAACTCTATTTTTTCCTATGTTAAATTCAAATATTTGAATAACAACGGTCACAATTAACCTTCGAACACAATGCTCAAATCTCATGAACTCTCAGCTCAATATCAATATTTCACAGTCAATCTTATCCAAGTTTTAATGCATAGACTACCAAATCCAAATGTTAAAAATCTATCACTTTGACCTCATCTTATGTCCTCTCCAAATTTTGACTTAATGCACTCCATCGATATCTATGGATCAACAAGGTCAATAACAATCAACACTCACCATTGATTAATATGTATGAATGCCTTCTCATTGTTGGATCCTTATCTTATAACTTTTCTCAAAAATTAAACATCATGCACCTATCCTCATCTCTCTACTTCATAACTTCTTGGATCCACGTGCACTATTGATCTTACTTGAGCTTTAACACTTCCAAAAATGACTATGGGAACCCCATCAATATACTTGAGTAAACATTTTTGATCCTTAATAACTTCTATGCTTCGATGCAAGATCTCAAATTTAGACCAAATGATTTCCTTACATAGGAGAATCTAACCATGTGACATAATTCTCTTATAACTCTCATGTGTGTAAGATATAACACCATTAAAATTCCTTCTCATAAACTTCTATCACAGAGCCAACCATGTCCAAATCTACCTGAGAGGCCATCTTTGAGAAACAATAACTTTTGTTGTGCTTCAATAAATGATCCCAAATTTAGTGAAAATAATTTATGCTTAACACTAAATAAACATATATGATCGATTTTTCCTTAAACCTTCACACATGCAAGATATAACATCATAAATATTCTCACTCATCTCTTTCTACCTCACTACAAAATTGGCTATCTAAAAACACACTCAAACTACTTAGGAGCCCAACTTTTCATATGCATATATTTTGATGCACTACATCACATGATCTATAAATTAGCAAAAATAAAATAGGTTCAAAATTAAACAAAACCATATGATCACTTTCTCCTATAACATCCAAATGTGTGAGATATTCCATCATCAAACTAATTACTTGGCTCTTTCTAACCACTTTCCAAATTTGGCTAAGTATGGGAAAATAGTAAAATCTATCTTAGAAGCAACTTTGCACCTTCATATATTTGACCAAACTTTGATGTAAGACTTGAGATATGATGTATAATAACTAGGGACTACTATGATCATAAACATATGACCAACTCCCCTTGACTCCTTCTCATGTGGTAATGGTGACATCATCAAACTTCCTACTCAAATTTTATGCCACTGGACCCAAACTATCTAGTTAAGAACTATGATCAACCATATGATTTACACTTATGAAAAAAATCTCTCAAAGCATGGATCACATATCATAAGAATAATTAAACATGATTAATCCTCCATACTCATCCTTGAACATCTCTAACCATGTCAACACTGAAGATCAACCAAGCCACCTTCAAGCATACAAAAACAAGCACATTACACACTTTGTCATAGAAGAATAAGAATATTTCACACTTTATCATTATCACATAGAATATCAATGCAATTTATCCACTCAATAGGGCATATTAATGATACCAACCTAACATAATCATGATAACTCTCCAACATATAGGCCACTGGTTGACAAGCAATAAAGAATTCCATCAAATGGGCCTTGGCATCACCTTTCCCCTTGTATTTGTCAAATTTTTGTGGTTCATACCTTGGAGGAAATGGTATTTGTATATAATCCATGTTGAAAAGGTAAGAACACTTGTCATCCAAATTAAAATTTTTGGTCTAATTTCCATCTTGGATGATGATAATTGCATCTTTTATTTGTTATAACTCTTGTGCAAGGAAGTCAGAGGGAGCATTGGCTTGAGGTAGATGTTGGGTGGTCAAAAGTGGATTAATTTTATTAGGGTATAGTGGAGACATGGTTTACTATGGAAGTTTGGTTTGATTTAGTAATTGAATAGGAATATGTATATGTGGATTAGTGTGTGATTATTGGAATTGCACATGTTGTGGTGAGATATTTTGGTTAAGATTGGGTATGTAGGCCTAGTTTTGGGAAATTATTTATGAGATGGAAGGATATAGCCAAGAGTGAAATATTATGCCTATTTATGTTGATTAGGGACTTGATACTAACTATTCAAACCCTACTGATTAAGGTAACCTTGTGAATGAAGATTGAGCTTATGGGATATTTTATATGAAAGGCAATTATTGCCTAATTGGTACTTATGGAACATTAGAACCTCTTGGTTGCACGATTCCTTGTTGAGAAGTAGATGCATGTTGAAGGTTCAAAATTTTTCATTGACCAATATTCATATACTATTGATTAGACATCATTTATGATTGTATTGGCATGTTGGTTTGTGAGTGAAGAGGTATGCTCATCACTACTTGGTGAGGTGGAACATTGGTTTCCCCTTGTTGAGATAGCAAAATTTTTTGCCTCTACTATGTGGGTATGTTGGATGGTGCATATTGCTATGGAATTTTATTAATTACCAATTTTTTTGGAGTAACATTCATTACATTTTATTAAGGCATGACACTAGTCATTACTTGACTACTTAATCCTTGCAATTGGGTGCTTGAAGAAGCAACTAGTTGAGGATAAGAGGTAGGTGTTTGTTGAGTTTGAGAGGCAAAAGTTACTACCCCATAAATTTGTGAACCAATGATGGTGTTAACTAAAGGAAAAAATTTTTTTGGACTAGTTGTATGTGTGTTTTCACCACTTTGGTATGGATTGGATGCCACTTGTGTGTTGTCCATTATGTTTTTCTCACTATTTTGCATAGAAGTAGAAGACACTTTTTTAATGGTAGGGACATTTAATATGTCTCCAACTGAATTAATTTGCATGAATGAGTTTATACCCAAATTTTATTTTCTTTTAAACTCAATTAAGACTCATGTTGAAGGAGCTAACTCAATAAGATGAGCATTTGACATGGTCATATTGTTGAAGTTATGTACTAGGCTTAGATAGGTTTGGTATGCTATTTGCATTTGTATGAAGTGGTCCTCCATGAGGCCCTTTTCTATGACAATAATAAGAGGGTCTTGATATGACATTGACATTATATCTTGAGGATTAATAGAAGAGGCATGTTCATTATTTTGATTATAAGGTATGTTTTAAGGCACTCTTACTAGGCTTGGCAAGTTTTCATGGGAAAAGTCTGTCAGAAACTTAGCCCCTACCTCTATAATTTTGATTAAGAATTCATAATTATTCACAAAAAAATGATGATCAAATAATTAAGATTCATATTTTTACTTCATTATAACTTAGTAAGTTTATTGTTGTACTTTTTCTACAACCAGATGTATACTAGCTAAGTTTTGTGCCATTTATTCTTAGTCCTGCTTTGAGTATGGAGACATGTTGGCCAAATAATGGTCTAAAGGATCTTGGATTTATTACCCCATTTGAGTGTTGTAAGGTGGATAATGATCCATCTCATAAATAACATCATCTCCATAAGGGTCTTGAACAAATTATTCTTGTGTGACAACATTATTATAACCTAGATTGTACATAGCTCCACTATGTGTATAGTGAGACATATTAAAATCAATAGTGAATGTTTCATGAAAAAATGGGTAGAGTTATATAAAATATAAAAAGTATAAAAGGCTTAAACTCAATATAACTTGATCAAAGGATGGATTTGTATCTCCAAAAGGTCTATGTTAAGACTTGGTATAAAATAGTATAATGTCAAATGTCTAATGTTAAATGTCTTACACAAAAAGGTCAAGTAGATGAACTAAAAAAAATACAAAATCTATGTTCAAAGTGTTCCAAATAGGTCTAATCAAGGAAAATAAAGGGTGTTAGGTATTTTTACCAAATACAACATCAAAATCTAGGCTCAAACAAAGCATATGCCAGGACTCTTGGCCAAACGTAATATCAAAAGATAGACTTTAAATGAAGGGGTATTTAATCTTAAAAACTTAGAACACTTTGGCATAAATTAGGCACTTGAATTTAGACATGAACTTGATCAAATTGACATAAGGCATGAAATAAAAGGCACTTAGAGATAGACTATTCTCTCCTAAATAAAGGCACAAACAAATAGTTTTCAAATTGGGGTAAATAATTAACCTAAGTTATGTAACCTAAAAGAGAAATATTTATGTCTAATCCCAAATTTAGACAAGGCATAAACATAAATAAATCAACATTTAGATTCAAACTTATCAAGGTTAATTAAAAACTCAACTTAGGAAAACTAGGATTTTTGAACAAACAATCTAGACAAATTTGAATGGCATAATAGTACTACATAAAACATCCCAAAGAAACATAGTGGATTGGGTCAAAAAAATTAAAAACTTGGACACAATACAAGATGAGTCTATGAAATAATTTTAGTAGTGTAATGGTGTTATCACTACTAAATATGTAAACAATGGTTTGTTTCAAGACTCCAAGGCATAAAAATTTGAAATGGTTTGGGTAGTGTAACATTACCCACTTCAATCAAGTGACACACATAATGTTTTTGACACAAAAGAGTCTAAGGTAAAAACAAGTTGTCAAATGGATGGCATAACTCCTCAAATAATGGATTAATGTAGACACAAGACTCATTTTGACATGGGAAGACAAATAAAGTTTTTAGACTCAAAGACCAAGTAAGTAAAAGGAAAAAGACCAAATATAACTAAATAAATCATCGTAAGCCCTAAAAATAACAAGGTTGTATAGTATTATTGAAATCCATATATATATGTGCTCTTTGGAGGATTTTAAATCTTCATCCAAAAATAAAAGTGCATGAATTAGTAGGGTTTTTACACCCCTCCTCCCAAGAGATTGTAAATCAACATGGACGTTTGGGATACTCACCCTGCATCAACAATATTTCCATGGCAAGTGGGGTTGATCTAAAAATTAAATTTTTGACCATCTAGATGGTCCCAATTATGGTTAACACTATAGATACATCATGTCAATTGAGTTCATACTAATTAACTTACTATGAAAGGGTCTATTCCTTTACATAGCAAATACATCTGTGTATTGATTGGTGGAATCCTCTGGTTAATCAAACCTAACTGAGGTTTTCATTATGAAAGGAGATGTTAGCCATTCAACCCCCTAGATCTTGTAATATGTGTACCCTAATTTTTATAACCCACCATGGAGTGTGGTTGAAATAATTTTAGGAGATGAAACGCTAGGTCAAAGCTTCCCTAAAGAACTCATGAAGAAGTTATGAACTCCCCTCCACAAGACAATTTCATGAAAATAAAACTAAGTGAAAAGACTTTAGAGGTTGCTTTTAGATCACCCAAACCATATGGGTTTTGGGGAGAGCCTAGACAACATTCTTTCCATACCTTGGATTAGGAATAAATTACAAGCATAAAGGTACTTTTGGTCATCCAAGTTCCCTGTAGGGGATGGGGGGAGAGCATACATGCACTCTTCATTTTGTGAAAAAAAAAGTATAAAAAAAATACTTTTGAGAATTCATAATCTAAGTAAGTGTTAATTTTATACACCAAATGAAATGTTTGATAAATTTATTTAGCCCCCTGGCTTAATTCCAAATCTTGAAAGAATTTTCACAAAAACACTTAACACAAAACACCTAGGTTCTTTTTAAGCCCTAAAATTAAATGTTAAAGATTTAACCAACTTAATTTTAAACATCCAAAATGAAATGTTCATGACTTAGTAATTAAAAATTTAGGTCCTATTCCCACATTGGCCCTGCATATGTTAGAGAGTTTCCTTTTGATTTGAATCACAATCAAGGATGAACAAATAGGTTTTGAAAGTATATCTCTTGGGTTTCTTTATATTTTTCACGTAGAGACTTTTATCGACCACCCATGACCACTGTTGGTTACTAAAGAACCGATATTAATTGGTAATAAGTAATATTGATCAATAAAGACTGATGTCAGCTTCCTGTGAACCCAAAGGCAAAACAAAATTGATTCTAAAAATGTTTATTATCTAAAGTTAGTATGAAAACTCCTCAAAACCTTCAATAATATGTTTAGACAAAGAAAATGCAATTCAATGAAACTAAGAAATAACAATTATGAGTGCTAAAAAGATTTAAAATCCAAGTTTTATAAGTTGTGTCCTACCCTATACCTTGACCAATGACCATTTCCTAGAACTAATGTTGTTCAGGTAGAACCGATGATGGTTAGGTAGAACTAATGATGATTATGCCTAACTGATGTTGGTCTGTTTGTAGATCTAAGTTAGAATAAATAACAAAAATATGACAAAAAAAGCTAAAAATCCAATTTTAAAGATATTCAAGCATTGATTTGAAAATTATGGATTAGCATATTGGTCTCCTTGGTATGTGGGATACCTCTACATCCCACTAGGCTTGCCATTTGGTGTCATAGGAATTCGAAAATAAATAAGAGGTTAAATCAAGTGTTAGTTTCACAAAACAATGAAATCAATAGATTAACATGCTAACATCTTTAATACTATATCTTAGGGGGAGCATAATGTAAAAATATAATTGAAAACCCAACTAAAATGTAAAGAACAACAATTCTTACCTTCCTTGAGAGCTCTTAGTGATTTTTTTGTGGCTTGCTCAGTTTGTGCTCAAAGAGTCTTTGACAATGGAGTTTTCTTTGCTCCTCTCCTTAGAACCATTTTTTGATTTGTTGATGTGGCTTATGCTTATGGCTTGGCTCAATATTTTGGCATTATAACACTATTTGATATGAATCATGATACAAAACCTGTATTATAACTTTACTCTTTCTAAGCTCTCTTTTCAATAGGCAATGGCTTGTATTTATAGGCTTAGGAACTAACCCCAAATCAAGGTGAGTTAAAGTGTAGTTTAGACATGGAATGGGTTCAAACCTAACCTAAGTGAGTCAATTAACCATAGTAGATTTAAAGGTGTCAAAATCTCATTATTTTCAATGAATAAGCATGGGTGATATATTTGCAAAGGCTTGATAACTCACAAAAGGTAATCATCAAAAGCTAGGATATTTCATATTTTTGGATTAATTTTTTTAGTAATTCATTAATTGCACATGAATAATTAAATTAGGAATTTAATTTGGTTTAAAATTTTAATTAATTCTAATTAAGCTTTTAACATTTCCAAGATTTGATTTTATGTGTGCACTTGCCCCACTTAATAGGTCTATAAGCCAAATTGCATGTTGTGATGCCACATGATGATTAGAGATGAATCCATGAGAGTTTTTTTTTATTATAGTAGGATGACCCAATTAGGTATGTCTCGATGAGATTTTAATATTTGATTAATGATGCATAAGTAAATTTGGGACATTCAGTGATTCCTAGGCTTAATTTGCAATGGTTGGTAAGAATCGGTCTAAAGTCTGATCAAAGGCCTTTGGTGTCTAAAAATTACACTCTAGTTGTCACACCAAAGTATAGTTGTGAATCTTGCATTATTCCAAACTCTATCAATAATTGATTAAGCCAAAGAACTTGCTAACTCATTGTAACTATTGCCTTATATACAACTTTTATAGATGAAAGTACAATAGCCTGTTGCTTCTATATGCCCAAATAACTAGAAAAGAACCATGATAAAAAAATTTTAGTAAAAATTAGAATTCCTATCATTAAGAGAACCTACCCAATCTAAATTAGTATACCAAATTGACTGATTAGAACTCGTGGTATAATGTAATCTAGAATGGGTAGTGCCTCGTAGATATCGTAATATCCTCTTGGAATCCTACCAATGACTGTCATGAGAAATATTTAAAAACATAGATAAATCCAAACTTCAAATGAAATGCTAGGGTGAGTATGGGTCAAATACATAATATTTACAACCATCTACCTATACAATGTAGGATCACAAAGAGTAGTGTAGGTAGAAGTGAGAGGCTCCAAATTGAAAAAGAGAGGGACTTGGCTTGCAATTAGCCATGCCAAATGTTCAACATCAAGGGTGTACTTCTACTGAATCAAAGGAATCCCTAAATCTGACTGAGAAATATGTAAACCAAGGAAAAGGTGTAAAAATTGATATTTGTTATATCAAATTATACTAAAAGTGCCTGATGAATAGCCTAAATTTGAGAAGAGTAATTGCTTATGAGAAATAGATCATTAACATAAAATACCAATATAATAATGTCTTCTTTAATGTGTTGGATATATACTATGGGATTAGAGTGGTAACAAATAAATCCAATAGAGAGAAGAAAGGAATCCAGATTGTCATACCAACCCTGAGGGGCGTGTTTGAGACTATAAAGAGACCTAAGTTGATGAACAAGAGAATAATCATGAAAAAACCCAATTTGTTACTCCATATAAATTTACTCATATAAATATCCATGTAAGAAGGCACTCTTAGTATCTATCTAGTGCATTATACAACTATTTGATGCAATAAGAAAAAGTACAAGGTGAACAAAATCTATCTTGGCAATGGGTGCAAAAGTCTCAAAGTAATCAATACCTTCAAATTATGAAAAATACTTTGCAACAAGATGTGCCTTATACTTATCAATAGACCCATCAGTTACATACATAGTGTGATATATCCACTTGCACCTAACTAACTTTCTTCCCTTAGGAAGAGAGACAAAATCCCAAGTATGATTATTCATCAAAGAAGAATACTCATCTATCATTGCATCATCCCACTCCTGTATCCCATGAGCTTGTGAAAAAACTATGGATCACCAAAGAATTATTGACATAAAATTATAGTACCTATACAATGTGCATGATGATGTCTAGTGGGTAGAAGATATTGTATAAAAGATGGTACCTCAAAAACTATAGTACGGGCCCATAATGGCATAATGATAACATCAGTGGGAATAGGATCATCAACATCCTTAACCTCCTCAAATTCCTCCTAAACTATCTCCTCAAATAATTAATCCTCAAGAAGAGTTAAGTAATCAACAAATGAAGAAAAATAAGGCATGGAAGAAGATTAAGAGTCATGAGAAGTAAAACACTCATCAAACTATACATGTGTTTGAAAAACAATATCATGAGTATCAGGTTCTAGAAGATGATAAGCTCTCATGTCCTCACAATATCCTAAAAATATCAAGGGTTTACTCTTCATATCTAATGCTTTAATTTTATTCTTTAGTACAAATGCCCAAGCATGGATCCCAAAGACTAAAAAATGAGACATCAAGCTTGGTTTCATACCAAGCTTCTCTAGAGTCAATTGCTCAAGTGCCCTATGTGGTGTGCAATTCTAAATGTAATTTTCATAATTAACTAATTTTTCCCAATAGATAGGAGGTAAATCCCATGAATTCATCATGAATTTAGCCATATCCTTCAAAGTTTAGTTATTATGTTCTACTAAGCCATTCTATTGTGGATTATGTGGAATAGAATGTTGGTGAACAATGTCATGAACTACTAGAAAATTAGATAACTCTCTACTAAATTACTCCCCCCCCATTATTAGTACGAAGCTTCTTGATGTAACTAAAAGTCTTTTTATCAGCCAAAACCATAGAGACTTTAAAGTGTGAAAAAACATCACTCTTGTACTTGAGAAAATAAACCCAAGTATGCCTCAAGAATTATCAAAAAAATTAAGTGCATACTTAGATCCATTTAAACAAGGAGTAGGAAAGATATCAAATCTGTTAGAAACCCACGGAAGCACAATTGATTATCATGCAACTAAATATGTGGAATTAAACCAGAAGCAATAAGTAACTAGAATCAGAAACAACACAGAATTTGAGAGACAATACACACTCTTGTATTAAATAATCTTCAAAAGGAAATACAATAAAGAATATGCCACTTCTTCTTCCACCTCTGAGGCTTCCCACACCTCTAAGACTTTCAGTAATCTTCCCTCAAAGCTCTCTCTCAACTATGGTCCCAACAAACAACTCACACACAGAATTGTTGTTCACCTCCAACCAGTCAGTCTCAACACCGCTAGTACCAAGCACTCAAAAGTGCTTCAAGTAGATCTCCTTAATCTTGAAACAACCTGAAAATCAACCTAATCTTACTTACCATGTAGATCTCCAAACGTGGCCTTGCACACCTGCTGACCAAGATCCTACAACTAGAAGAAATTTTTTCTTGCCTTAATTACAATACAGCCCATGAGTCTCTTAAATAGACCTCATGCAAACAATAATTGGACTTTCTTAATTACAATAATTAGACACGCAAATCAAGACTATAATTAGCCTTTAACATGCAAACTGGCCATTCAACAAACTAATTGTTCATGCAACAAATAGTTCTGGAACACACAGGTGACCGACATCAGTCCTTGTCTGACTGGGGATGACCAATGTCGGCTGATCCTTGCTGATGAAGGATACTCTGCACCCTATATATGATCAATGTCAGTTGATCAGACCAGCATTAGTTGCTCTGCAACTCAGCATCCTCCTCCATTTGCATCAGTGAATCTTTTAGCTCCACAACCTAACAATCTCCCACTTGGAGATAAATAGCTACACCTGTACCTATACCTGTACACTACCTAATTTGTTTCTTTGGGCTTGTATTCCTCTTCAAGATCAATCTTGAAGACCAACCACCACATAACCTATGGTGTAACATCTGTCAACTAAATAACCTACCATATCTGATTCTACATACCCATGTAGAGAATTATTGACCCTGCATCGCATGTATACCTACTGCTAGTCCCTCTCAGATACCTGAGAATCCACTAAACTAACCTCCAGTGCTTCTTTCCCAAATTGACCACAAACTCACTGATGACTCCCACTGCTTGAGAAAACTCAGGTCTAGTACACATGTACTTAACCTCATCATGTGATTAGGGACACCGCTCTGTTAACCATCCATCCATAAGTGTGCTAATTGGTTTTGCATCCTACATCTTAAACCTTGCCACTACCTTATTCACACAATCATCCTGAGACAACATCAACCTGTGACTTTTCCTTTCTCTAAGAAAACTCATGCCAAAGAATCTTTCTGCTCCTAGATTCTCCATGACATACCTCTAAACTAACTCTACCTTTAGCTTAGAAACTCCCTGCATGTGTGACCCTGCAACCAACATCCACACTACATACAGTAACAAGATAATGTAGCTAATATTATCCAACCTAGTAAAGAACACACAATGGTTACCATGACCTTGACTAAAGCCCTGCTTTGTCATCCACTTGTCAAACTTGCATTGCCCTGTAGCCCGCTCAAGACCATATACCCTGGCCTTCCATCTCACGTGTCCATTCTCTCTCTTCTTTGACCTCAGAATTTGTTCATATTTCAATAAATTCTCTCCAACTGGAAACTCTACCAAATCTCCCATTTGGTTCTCTTCCAAGGAATCAACTTCCTCCATGCCAAGCTCCCACTGTTTCTTGGATCCTACCTATTCTGCTTCTTTAAAAATTCCTGGTTCTTGACATTCAGTGAGCAACAAGTAATCTAAATAAGGGGAATAATGAATTTGAGGCTTACTTACCCTTTCAATCCTCCACATGGGTGTTTAAGACTCCTTGACAGCTTGCTATCTGCCCATAATCCATTTTAACAGTGACCAATGTTGGTCACCTCTTAGCCTGCATCTGACCGATGTCGGTCCCATGCGACTGTCCTGATTACCGACACCATTTTCCTGACCGACACTGGTGTCCCTTCTATCGACATCAGTTCCCACATAATCGACATTGGTCTTTACCTGCCCGACACCACTAACTCCTCTGATCTGTACATGATCGATGTCAGTGATTATCTATTCGACGTCAGTTCCCCTTGATCGATGTTAGTACCTATGTTTGCCTGTGAGTGATGCCTTTTTCCCCGTGAGCTTGCTTTGAATCACACCCTTGTTCAAACTGCCCTGCTCAGAATTATTCAGCCCCTATGACTAATTTTTGTCCATCATCTTCTCCTTGAACACCAAGACTTTTTTGTTTTTGTCAAAAACATCAGATTCCCTGTTTGTGCCATAAACTTGATCCTTTCTTATAGCAAGTGTATCAAGAAACCTCACTTTCTTCTGTTGCTTATAGAAATCTCATTCTATGCTTTCTGGATCTGAACTCTTACCCTTTGATTCAAGAACATGCATCTCCTTCTTATTCATGTGACCAAGCCTACGAAGCTACATCTTCGAATCTACAGCTGAAGTAGATAAACCAGAAGAAGAATCAGTAATACAAGTAGATAGATAAAGAATACCTACTTTCTTACCCCTTACTAAAACAAGTGCACCCTTGGTAACCTTCCAAGAGTCCACTGTGAGAGTTACTGTGCATCCCTCATCACCTAAACTTCCTATAGAAATCAAATTCCACTTCAGGACTGGGATATGCATGACCTCCTTCAACACCCATATGTTATCCATCTACAATTTCAGCTTCACTTTCCCTTTGCCAACCATCTGACAAGGCTTACCATCCCCTAAATAAATCTCTCCAAAGTCTCCCTAGACATACTCATGAAAAAATTCTCTATTTGGGGATGCATGAAAAGAGGCACCAGAATCTAAAACCCAAGATTACACTTTATCCAAGGAACATATTAGAGCATCCTATCCAACAATACTTGCAACAATACCTACAACACCTACTTCTTTAGTTCTTTCTTGCTGATCTTCAGCCAACCAACAATCTTTCTTTACATGCCCTTTCTTTTCACAATTCTAGTAGATTTTCCTACCGGGTCTGGATCTAGATCTCCTACCTATCTTTGACCTTGATCTCCCTTGCTCGATCTTCTCTCTTTGCCTTCCCCTACTTTCAACACTCAAAGCATTCCCTGATGATTCACATGTGCTTTTCCTATGAATTTATTCATTCAAGATTACACCAACAACATCATCCACTTTTAAGATTTTTGAAGCAAATGCAGTATTACTAACTGCCATTACCAAACTCTCCCAACTTTCAGGTAATGAGCATAAGATTAAGAGATCCTTAATTTCATCATCAAAAACAATATTGACTGAATTTAACTGGTTTACCAAACCATGTAAATCACTAAGATGACTATGTACCGATCCACCTTCCTGCATTTGCAAATTAAATAACTACTTCATAAGAAATACCTTATTCAAAGCTGAGGGTTTTTCATACAAATTTTCCAAAGATTCCATCAACTCTACCATTGTCTTAGCCTGAGATAGGTTTGAAATAACAGATGATGCAAGGCTCAACCTTATAGATCCCAGAGCCTTTCAATCAAGAACCTCCCATTCTTCATCCTTCATATCCAGGGGCTTGCATGCAACCCCACCCAACGGTAGGTACAAATCTTTCTGATATAGATAATCCTCTATCTGCATCCTCCATAATTGATAATTCGTGCCATTGAATTTCTCCATCCTTAGCTTACTTTCTTCTGCCATTGCTACTCCCACTCAATTAAAAACCCTTGAGAGTGACCTATAATCAAACACAAAACCTGCTCCCTGCAACCTTAGCTCTGATACCAACTTTTAGGAACCCACGGAAGCACAACTAATTACCATGCAACTAAATATGCAGAATTAAACCAGAAGTAATAAGTAACTAGAATAAGAAACAACACATAATTTGAGAGACAATACACACTCTTATATTAAATAATCTTCAAAAGGAAATACAATAAAGAAGATTCCACTTCTTCTTCCACCTCTGAGGCTTCCCACACCTCTAAGACTTTCAGTAATCTTCCCTCAAATCTCTCTCTCAACTACAGTCCCAATAAACAACTCACACACAGAATTGTTGTTCACCTCCAACCAGTCAGTCTCAACACTGCTAGTACCAAGCACTCAAAAGTACTTCAAGTAGATCTATTTAATCTTGAAATAACCTACAAATCAACTTGATCTTACTTACCATGTATATCTCCAAATTTGGCCTTACACACCTATTGACCAAGATCCTACAACTGGAAGAAATTCTTTCTTGCCTTAATTACAATACAGCCCATGAGTCTCTTAAATAGACCTCATGCAAACAATAATTAGAATTTCTTAATTACAATAATTAGACACGCAACTCAAGAATATAATTATCCTTCAACATGCAAATTGGCCATTCAACAAACTAACTATTCGTGCAATAAACAATTCTAGAATGCACAGGTGATCGATGTCGGTCCCTGTCTGACTAGGGATGACCGATGTCGGCTGATCCCTATCGATGTCAGTTACTCTACACCCTGTATATGACCAACGTTGGTTGATCAGACCAACATCAGTTGCTCTGTAACTCAGCATCCTTCTCCATTTGCATCAGTGAAGCTTTTAGCTCCACAACCTAACAAAATCATTGTGCACAAGCTCAAGTGGTGAGGAAAATCTCTTGAAAATACCTTTAGGAAATATATCTTAGTGTTGTTGCCCTAATGCAAAACTAGTGTAAACTCCATTAAGATATAAAATTGTAGGAAGACCATCAACCATACTATAAATGCTCAACTCCTTCAAATATCTATAATTAAGATATCTAAATCTCTCATGCCAAAGCCTACTTTTAGAATCTACATGAGAAACCAAACATGTCCCTATAGGAGGAGTATCATTAAAACCCTTAAAGTAATAAATTAAAGAACTATCATCAAAACCACTTTGTGCAATGAGTGTTTAAGTATCTATCAATGCCCTAACTTTAGCTCCCTGAGGTGTGAAATTCACTATCTTATCCTAACCAAAATGATAAATCTAATAAATAGAAAGCAAATTTGTAGTGATGTTAGGGACATATAGTGCATAATTGATGCAACAAACCTCAAGATGTATATCACCCTTTCCCTTAAAATAAATAAATAAATAATCTCTAACCTCAATTTTAGAAGTAGAACTCAAACCAAGAGATACAAAATACTCCTTGGAAGAAGTCATGTGGTGAGAATCACTAGAATCTATGACCCAATTATCTAAAATTAGTGACTGAGATCTCCCAAAAATATTAAGTGGTTTGCCATGTTCATTGGGTGGAGTGGAGATAGAAATATTGTGTTTTTTGATTGCATCCTCAAAGGCTTTTATTTTCTTAAAACACCTAGATTCTTCATGACAAGCCCCCCCACAAAAAGAGCATGAAAGGGTAAACTTTTCCTTGGATTTGGAAGATGATTTGGGTTTAGAGTTATTGGGTTTATGGGAACTTTGATATGGAGTAGGAGTGTTCTTGGATTTACTCTTTGATTTTACATTTATTTTAGGATTAGATGCTACTAATACTTTTTGAGAGGTGGAAGACTCAAGGTGAGACAATTTAGATTCTTCCCTAGTAAGTCTTTCACAAAATAACTTAAAATTAGGCATTTGAAATGCATCACCTAAGGCATCCATGATAGAGAAAAATGTAGAAGAAAATATTTGGAATGAACCTTTCAACTTGGATATAATAAAGTATACACACTCTTTATATTTAATATCTCATCCACTCCCATTCAATTGTGTCAACAAGTTTTTAATCTTAGTGAGATAGTCTACAATAGAGGGAAAATATTTAGGATTGAGAGAATTAATATTGACTTAAAATTACATGGATTTTATGTGATCTACTTTCTAAAATAAACCCTTTAGTTTATCCCATAGTTTGAATGGATAATCACATCCATATAGATGAAACAAAAGACTGTCACTCCACTCTTCAAATTTACATTGTTGCTGATTTTTTTCATATTCTCTAGTGAATTATGGTTGAAATTCATCTAGTAGGGACCATAATCCTTTACATTTAATGGTTGTTTCCATTATAGGTATCCATGTATGGTAATTATTTATAGTCAAAGGATAACATTGATCTAAACTAGAAGAATAAGCCATGCTATCAAATCATCAAAGAGGAGAAATAATGTAAAAAGGGTGCACAATTTGGTACCAAGACAACCCCCCAAAAGATTTGAGCCCCCCCCTCTAAGTTTGTCACTTTATGAAATTAGTGTGTTTTTTAAAAAAGATGACACTAATGGATATATAATTAAAAACCATACACTTTTGTAAAAAAAATTAACTCAATTTCTAGTTACAATTCAAAAGTTATAGGCTTTACGAATTCCCATAAATGGGTCAAAATTAATAAAATTTACACTACAAGATAATTAATGTGACCAAATTGATAATGAACCTAGCCTTCTAACCATTCACTAAACTAAAATTTTGCTGCATATATTCTCCATTCAATACAAATGAAAAATTGATCTGTCGATGACCCCTATGCATATGCAAGTAAAATTGACTTCCTCTTAAAGTAAAAAATATAACTATTAAATACAAATAATGATTAAAGAAGTTATGTTAAGAGGATAAGAGAGTAGATTACAAGTGTTTTGTGAAAATATAAAATCAAAAAATAAATCTCCATGTAGATCAAAAGAATAAACTTCTAGTGCCAGCTTTCCTTCCAATGCACTTTGTAAATGGGACGTAGATCTTAGACCTATCCAAAACAAGATGCAGTCCTAAAAATACCAAAAAATGAAATGGATATTTCTTGCGTAGAAGATGACACTAAGGTAGATATCCAATGCAAAATAGTAGATCTAATCTCCTTCTAATGCACCTTGACACTCCCAGCTTCCATGCTAACCTTTAGAAATACTCCTTAAAGTTATACTGCATATGCAGTATGAGGATAGGATAGCACTATGTTTCCAACTTCACACATGACTTACACTTGGCCTCAATCTTACATATATCCTTACACAAAAAGGTGATGAACCCAAAAAATCTCCAAGTAATAAATCTAGAGGCATAAAGATTTATCCAATAGCCATAACTATAAAATCAATGCTCCAAAATCTATTACACACAAATGACCGAAGCAAGACCATTTAAACTAGAGTGATGATACCAAATCTTATAAACATTCATATGTAAATTTTATCATAATCCCTTCCAATTGTGCTCCTTGGTTGGCACTATAATTTTCTCCACATTTTGAAAGCATATGAATCTTTAGTAGCATAAGGAATAGTCAAACTTGAGTTTTACTGCACTGCAAGGGTATTTGTGAAAAATTAACACAAAAGTGGTTTAAACTTGTGACCTTGCATTTAATAGGATGCTACGAAAAAGAGCATGGATTAAGAAGATTATATCATGAATGAAATATTCATCCTTCTAATGCACCTGGGAATCTCCAATGTATAAAAAGGACTAGTTGTTCCCTTCCAATGCAGACCTAAACCATTTCCAACTTGGGAAAGTGAAAAGTGCAAGACAAATATGCTCCATGCTCCAATAATCTCCACCATGATACTGATTGGGCTGATATGCAAATCAAAGAAAGTAGATGGAAGCTACAATAGTCTCAATATTAGTGTGCCAAAGTAATAGAATTATCTAAAGAAAACTTGCACCAAATAAATGGATGGTTGTAACCCTTCAAGGCTCTGGTACCATATAAGGAATGATAATTAAGACCATTCCAATAACCCATTAATCTAAAGCATTCAAAACAAAAGCATCATAAGAGGATGTAAGGATTAAATGTGAAGACAAGGAAAATCATATGATATTTATAATAAGACATGAAATTACAATGGAGAGACCTTGCATAAGAAGGCAAGGCAAAAATAGAAACAACCCTAACTAACCAATGTGGCATAAATATACATAAAGGACAAAACTAGGAAAAGATGAAAAACTATCTATAACCTAATAAGCATGAGAAAATAATCTAACAGAGTGCTGAAGTCCCCAACAAGAATCCACTTCAAATATTTATAAATACTTATAAAATCCTTAAATTAATTCCATAATATTTTCCTCCCCATGCAATATGTAGGGGCATAAATGTTGGATAAGATCCAAAAAAAATTATCATATTTATTGGTGAAAGAATATCCCAATGGTGTTTATTTTTAAATAAAACTTCCCCTTCAACAAAACTAGGATCCCAAAAAGCTTTCACCCACCTAGATTCTCCTCCAAACTTATCCTTGAACAAAAGAATGTACTCAAAATATTATATTTGATACTAACCAAATTGTTTTCCCACATATTTATTTTATGAAGAAGTATGCTAAGACAATGAGTTTTTTAAGATTTCTAATTATTCTATGTTTGTTGTGACTGCTAAACCTCGTAATATTCCATGAGATTATCTTCATCACTAAATATTAGCTGAGCCATTATTCCCATTTACTTATAAGGTACTATGGACTTCATTAGCTACCTATTTAGATATTTCTCTGTTACAAACAACTTTGAGATTTAGCCTTCCTCTTTTTGCTTCAACTCCCATATTAGCTAACTTTTTAGTGCTCCTTATTTTTCTATAACTTGAATTTTGGCTAGATGTATAAGAACTTAATCCTAGGTCATAGGACTAAGATAGTGTACATGGGAACATTTCTTTTATAACTAATAACTCTTAAATATTTGGATCTCTATTTTTGAGTGATTCTATTAGTCTAGGACTTATGAATTCTTCATCATTTTTTCCATGTTTGGAATTATGAAAAAATGGGAAATGGTAAAAGATTGGGGACTTAACTCTAGTTATTACCTCACCTTATTCTAATATTTCATTTCTTTGATTGTTTATGCCTTACTCTTCTTACTGGATCTTGGATAATTTCTTTGGGTGTAAACCTGACTCTTTTTCTATTACAATTATCTCTTTTAGGTGGCTCTTCCCTTATAAAGGATTTGAGATATCTTCCCTTAATTTTTACTTAAAGAAACTAATTTTTTCATTTTGAACATGGGGTAGATTTTTGATCTCTTTCTCTTTGAAATACTACATGAGATCCTCCTTCTTAGCATGAAGCATATTGATGGCATTATTGTTTACCAAATTAATTTTTCAATCTTATTTTTTGGGTAATCTTTGGACTCATGACCCTTTATTATGTAATTTTTGAATATTTTGAATGATTGGATGGAGTAAAAATTAGTTTTTTCTATCTAAAATTTAAGTTATATATCAATAAAATTGTCCTAGAATTACTAGTTGTCAAACTAGTTGTGTTAAAAGTGAAATTAATCACCAAAAACAATATTGAATAGATTCAAACTTGAAAAGATATCATTTATAGAATAAAATTTAGTATACCTAAAATAATATAAGAGATAAATAATTAAAAAAACTATAAATTAGAATTAATTCACCACATTTATATTGTATGCAAATTTATTAATATAAAGCAAGCTAATTTGAGCTTATTACAAGGAAATTTGCAATGCAAATAAAGTCAAAGTAAAAATACTAATATAAAACTCCTATACCACTAAGTGAACTAAAAATATACTAAATAATCCAATCTTAACTCACTGTAAACATTTTGACATCATGCAAGTGTTGACAAAATTTGAATTTTAGTCAAATTGGGTTAACCCCTATATATTGAAAATGTTATGAGATTTCCATTTGTATTATAGGGGCCTCATGTTGGTCTAAACATCTCACCTATCCTTGTTCTAGCCTTGGTGTAAGCCTAGCTCCCTTGTCCTTGCTTAGTCTTGAAAAGTCAACCCTAGTCAACTATTATCAAAGGCTCAAATTATTTTATAAATGTTCTAATAGGGTCATTGAGGTATTATAAGGTGTCCCTAAGTCATATTTTTGTCCTTTGCTATGTTTCATATGCCAAAAGTGTCTTTTGGTTACTTTTTGGGCTCATTAAATGACTTACATGAAAAATTTTCAAGGAAGAAATTATCACCAAGGAAGACTATAATGTGTGAGGTCAAAGCATGTTAGGAAATGGTCAGAGGAAAAAAATAAGTATTTTCATGCATTAAAATATGGGAATCTCCTAAAAAATAGGATCTTAATGGAACTTATACGAACATGGAGAGACCATCTTTAGGTGAAAACATGGGCATCTTGTCTCTTGAGATTCCTAAAGTATTACCCATGCTTGGTGTGTAGAGACAGATTCAGAAATATCAAATTTTTCTTCTCCCCCTTCTTTCTTGCCATCACAAGCTAAGAAGGTTCAACTTTAGATGCTTGGTGCAAGCCGTACAAATGGAATTAGGGGGAGTGCTCTTAAGAGTTGAGAGGGGTCTTATTCAAATTCAAATCCATGGTAATAATTATGAGTTTCATAGCTCCTCCTTTATAAATCATTTTTAAGAATCCAAGTGGCTTCTTATGCTTTTGTATCCATCAGGGGTCCTTGTATAAGCTTATTTCTAAAGCTTTTGCTTTGGTTTGATAGGTTTGGATATTTCATGTGTTTCTTAGGGTTGTCTAAGGGATCTCCATAGGTTTTCAATTATATTCTTAGCCTTAGAGGTTTCATGAACTCAAGAAGCCTCTTATAGGCTTGTTTGTGCTTGTAAACGGGTTCCTTCCTTCATAAATAACTCTATTGTCTTTTGAGGTCATCTGAATAATTTGATTGCAAGTGTAGAAAGCCTTTGAAGTTATGAAAAATACAAGTGATTCTATACAAGTGATGGAAGGATCCTAATCTCCTAATGGCCTGTAAGGCCTAAAACTTGATTAAGTGACAAGAAATCTACCTCACACTCAGAAATGCACACCTACAAATGGCTGAGCAGGGGGTTGGAGTGTTGTATGGCTGGGCTAAGTAATGTGACATCTCCTTGAGTTCTTGAGGTAGTAGGAAATATTTTATAGACCTATGGAAAGTTTTTATAAGGCAAAAGGAGGCATGAAACTAATTTGAAGATCAAAGGATTGAGTGTGGGATTAAATCCCTAAAAAAGCAAAATAAAGGCCATGTAGGTTTTGGAAATATCATATAACACAGTTTGAAAGACCTTTGATGTTTTTTAGTTGCTTAGTTTTGTAGCCTCTAACATAGGAATTGAATTGGTAAAGTTTGAATAGTGAAGAGCTAATGGAACATAAGTGTTGATGAGACCTAAAGGTGCTTATAAAAACATTGAATATAGGTAGTTTATTCTACAATTTTGAGTTTAGGGAAACCTTTGACACCTAAAGATGTATCCTAAACTTTCTATCATGGTGTGGGTGTGTCAAAATGGTTAAGGAAACATTTATTATGAGGATAAATATCATCCAATCAAGATATAAGTGATCTCTTATTCCCCAAACACTCTTGCAATCCATACACAGGTCATGAATATGTACCTACAACAAAGTATCATAGTGACCTCAAGTTTGAGGTTATATGGTGTCTTGAGACATCCAAGGTGAATGATAGTTTAGGCATGTACTTGGTGACCTAAGTGGGTTTATAGAGGATATTTAAAATGTCATATCTAAGGATCCAGTAGGTAATGTTGACCTACAGGTAAGGTAACCTATAGGCATGTTTATCTCAATCAGCTAGGCAATAGAGAAGCTCATTTATGAGTTAAGGTACATAGAAATGGATAAGAGAGAGTTTGAATGATAAAAAAATCCTAAAATTACCTTTATTGAATCTAGGATGACTCCTTAAACCCCATGAGACCCTATTTTCACCTAAAGTCTAGCTTAAGGGCAAAAACATAATTAAGAAGGGCATTAGTCTTGAGAATACAAGGTGTTAAAGGGTGAGTGAGAGTTTAGAATGATAAATGAAAATGATAAACATCTATCACATACATTGAGAAATAAATAATCCTTCGATATGGGTAATAGGGGAAGAATGGAATTCTTATAAATCACACACAGTCCATTGAAAACCCTTGCATATAGTTTCCCTTATAAGACTGCCTTCATCTTTAATGACTTTTAAGGGTCAGATGGTTAGAATGATGTCTAGATTTACTATAACATGGCCATTAAAATGAACATGGAATTTTTCAATGAATATAAAACTTAAGATATGTCTCAAAGCATGCAAAGCATAGTCCATGTGAGGGGAACCATACATAATCTACCTAAGAATGTGCAATCTATTGAGGTGTGGAGCTAAAAGCTTCACCAAATGAGCAAGTTGCAGGTTACAAGAATTACACAGTCATCGGCGTCGGTCAGGAGTGACCGACGTTAGTCAGGAGTCAACTAGGAGATGCCAACATCGGTCATAGATCGGCCGATGTCGGTCACAGGCAGACAAGCAGGGACCGATGTCGGTCACCTATGCGTCCAGAATCTATTTTAGTGGACATAACATAATGTTTGCATGATAGAATTAAGTGTTAGTCTTAAGTCCACATCTCTATCTTTAGTAGGACTATTTTGAGCTCTTGATTAGGAGATGCATCTAATGGTTATGATTGTATGCTCATGAATCCCTAAAGTTATATAATAGGGATAGATCTTCATAACTTATTGTAGAAGTAGAGTAATAGTACAAGAATTGTATATGTGAATCAATCCAAGTTGTTGGAGTTGATTGTAATTAAGAGAGAGAACTCTTGAGGGAAATAGAACTATACATCTGAGAGAGGTGTGGAAGAAAATAAGTTTCTTCAATTGTATTCCTTCTGTAAAGAGTTTAATACAAGTTTTTAGGGTGGTTTCTTGTATCTCTTATTGTTTGCTATTTTCTGATTCTAGTTACTTATCTTTCTAGTTTAATTCCATATTTAGTTGCTTTCACATAGTAATCAAGTTTGTTGGTTGATCCCCAACAAGTGGTATCAGAGCTCAAGTTGACTAATAGGTGTTTCAGATCTGGTTAGTGTGTATTGATTACAGGTTACTCACAGGGATTTCTGTTTGAGTGGGAGAAGCAATGGCAGAAGAAAGTAAACTGAGAATGGAGAAGTTCAATGGCAAGAATTACCAATTATGGAGAATGCAAATAGAGGATTATCTGTATCAGAAAGATCTATACTTACCATTAGGTGGAGTTTTAAGGAAGCCCACAGACATGGAAGATGAAGAATAAGAAGTTCTTGATAGAAAGGCTCTTGGATCTATAAGATTGAGTCTGGCATCTACTGTGATATCTAATTTATCACAGGCAAAGTCAGCAGTAGAGTTAATGACTACTTTAGCAAATTTATATGAAAAACCCTCAGCTTCAAATAAGGTATATCTTATGAAGCAGTTATGTAATTTGCAAATGCAAGAAGGTGGATCTGTATCTAATCATATAAATGATTTCCATGGAATTGTAAATCAATTAAATTTAGTCAAAATAGTGTTTGATGATGAAATTAAAGCTCTATTAATCTTATGCTCTTTACCTGAGAGTTGGCATAGCTTGGTAATGGCAGTTAGTAATACTGCATCTGCTTCCAATATTTTAAAAGTAGATGATGTTGTTAGTGTAATCTTGAATGAAAAAATTCGTAGGAAAAGCACAAAGGAAACATTAGGGAACGCTTTAAGTTTTGAGAGCAAGGGAAGGAAAAAAGAGAAGAGCAAGAAAGGGAGATCAAGGTCTAAGTCAAAGATGAGAGGTAGATCCAAATCCATAAATGGCAGGAGGATAACATGCTGGAATTGTGGAAAGATAGGGCATATAAGCAAAGATTGCTGGTCAAAACCTAAAGAGGACAATCAGCATGAAGGTAAAGAAGAAGCAAAAGTTGTAGGTATTGCACAAGATGCTCTTATATTCTCTTTGCATAATATTATAGAATCTTGGGTGTTAGATTTTGGTGCCTCTTTCATGCTACCCCTAATAGAGAATATTTCAGTGACTATGTCCATGGAG
Source organism: Torreya grandis (assembly GCA_037957365.1). Classification (NCBI taxonomy): domain Eukaryota; kingdom Viridiplantae; phylum Streptophyta; class Pinopsida; order Cupressales; family Taxaceae; genus Torreya; species Torreya grandis. The sequence continues at coordinate 1,512,762 of JARHVA010004425.1, read as the reverse complement.
ATTTTGGAATAGTTTATTTAGGGGATGATGAGCCTTGTAAAATTATTGGCAAAGGAAATGTGCAGCTAAAAATGCAGAATGGCAACACATGGGTGTTGAGAGATGTCATGCATGTTTCCAGCTTGAAGAGGAATTTGATTTCTGTAGGAAAGTTAGGGGATGAGGGTTGTACAATAACTCTCACAGCTGAATCTTGGAAGGTGACCAAGGGTGCACTTGTATTGGCAAAAGGTAAGAGAGTAGGTACTCTCTATTTATGTAATTGTATTACTGATAATTCTCCTTCTGTATTATCTACTTCAGATGTGGATGTAAAGTTGTGGCACCAAAGGCTTGGCCACATGAGTGAGAAGGGAATGTGTATTCTTAAGTCAAAAGGTAAGCTTTCAGATTTGAAAAGCATAGATCTAGATTTTTGTGAGCACTATATTTTTGGGAAACAAAAGAGAGTAAGTTTTCTCAAGACTGGGTCAACAAAGAAGAAGCACAAATTAGAGCTTGTTCACACAGACGTGTGGGGACCGACTCAGGTTGCTTCTATTAGAGGATCACAGTACTATGTCTCTTTCATAGATGATGCTACAAGAAAGGTATGGGTCTATTGTATAAAGAATAAATCTGATGTTTTTGACACTTTTAAGATTTGGAAAGCTATGGTTGAGAATGAAATAGGTAGGAGATTAAAGTGCCTGAGATCTGACAATGGTGGTGAGTTTTGCAGCCACAAGTTCAACTGGTATTGTTATATGCATGGAATACATAGGCAAAGGATGGTTCCAAGGACACCTTAGCAAAATGGAGTTGCTAAAAGGATGAACATAACAGTAATGGAGCATGCAAGGTGTATGAGATTGCATGTTGGTTTGCCCTTAGAGTTTTGGGTAGAAGTTGTAGATACTGTAGTTTACCTGATTAACAGAGGATCCTCTACAGCTCTGGATGGTGGAATTCCAGAAGGGGCATGGATAGGTAAAAAGGTAGATCTCTCATTTCTCAAAGTTTTTGGTTGTGAAGCTTTTGTGCACGTTGATAAGGAAAATAGAAAGAAGCTGGATGCTAAGTCTATGAGGTGCACATTTATTGGTTATGGCTTTGATGATTTCAGATTCTAGTTTTGGAATCTAGGAACTAACAAAATAATTAGGAGCCGTGATGTTGTTTTCAATGAAAAAGTGATGTATAGTGATCAGCTCAAGAAGCTAAATCAATCTGGGCAGAGCAATGGAGAATTGGATGAGGTGACGGTCCAAAATGAGCTCATGAGAAAGAATAATCATAGACAAGAAAACATAGAGATTGACGTCGGTCAGAAAGGAACCGACATCAGCAATACAGGAACCAATGTCAGTCAGATAGTGACCGACATCGGCTAGGAAGATACCGATGTCGGTCATGTGGAACCGACGTCAGCCAGTAATAGGCCTAGAGGTGATCGAGGTCAGTCACTGTCAAAGAATTTGGGCAGACAACATGTTGTGAATGAGTCTCAAATGCCCATCAGGAGGTCAGAAAGGGTAAGTAAACCTCTAATTTGATATTCCCCTTCATTATTCTATTTATTGCTTACTGATAGTGGAGAACCAGAGAGTTTTGATGAAGCAATACAGGTGGAATCCAAGAATCAGTTGGAGCTAGGCATGAATGAGGAAATTGATTCCTTGAAAGAGAACCAAATATGGGATTTGGTTGAGTTGCCAGCAGGAAAGAAGACACTGAAGAACAGATGGATCTACAAATTGAAGGAAGGTGAGAATGGACAGATGAGATATAAGGCTAGGTTGGTAGTGAAATGATTTGCACAGAAACTAGGTATTGATTTTGGTGAGATTTTTTCTCCTGTAGTTAAAATGACTTCTATATGGACTGTATTGTCTTTAGTTGTTATTGAGGATTTGCATCTTGAGTAGCTTGATGTTAAGACAACATTTCTTCATGGAGATTTGGATGAATAAATATATATGGATCAGTCGGAAGGATTTGAGGTCAAAGGTAAGGAGAAACTTGTGTGCAAATTGAAGAAAAGCTTGTATGGTCTCAAGCAAGCTCCTAGATAATAGTATTTGAAGTTTGATAGGTTTATGACTGAGCATGGCTATAGTAGATGTCAATCTGACCATTGTGTGTATTTTAAGAGATTGGATAATGGTAGATATATTATTTTGTTGTTGTATGTAGATGATATGCTGGTTGCAGGATCACACATGTAGGATATCTCTGAGCTTAAGGTGAAATTAGCTCACACATTTGCCATGAAGGATTTGGGAGTAGCAAAGAAAATCCTTGGCATGAGCATTAAGAGAGGCAGGAAAAATCACAGGTTGATTTTGTCTCAAGAGGATTATGTGAACAAGGTGTTGAAATGGTTCAATATGCAGGATGTAAAACCGGTCAGCACACCTTTGGTTGGACATTTTAAATTGAGTAAAGAATAGTGTCCTAATTCACATGATGAGGTAGAGTACATGAGTAGAGTTCCATATGCTTCTACAGTTGGGAGTTTAATGTATGCAATGATATGTACTAGACCGGATATTGCCCAAGCAGTGGGAGTTGTCAATAAGTATATGGCCAATCTAGGGAAGGAACACTAGAAAGCAGTTCAGTGGATCCTCAGATATTTGAGAGGGACCAGCAGTAGGCATTTGTGCTATGGTGGGTCAAACACTTATCTACATGGTTATGTAGATTCAGATATGGCAGGTGATTTGGATGGTAGAAGGAGCACCACAGGATATGTTTTCACTGTTGGTGGAATGATGGTTAGCTGGATTTCAAAGTTTCAGAAGGTTGTTGCCTTGTCAACTACAGAAATAGAATATATTGTAGTCACAGAGGCTAGAAAAAAGATGATATGGATGACACGGTTCATGGAAGAGCTAGGAAAGGAGCAAGAGAGTTATAGATTATATAGTGATAGTCAAAGTGCAATTCATTTGGCTAAGAATTCAGCCTTTCATTCAAGAACCAAGCATATACAGCTTAGGTACCACTTCATTAGATAGGTATTGGAGGATGGTGAGTTGAAGCTGGAGAAGATCCATACAGATAAGAACCCTGTTGATATGTTAACCAAGCTGGTAACAAAGGAGAAGTTGAATCTTCATTCGACTTTTGTAGGTCTTCATGATTGATTTTAAAGATGGAGGATCTAGAAGATGTTGCTGTATAGGTACTGGTAAAACTATTTATCTCCAAGTGGGAGATTATTGAGGTGTGGAGCTAAAAGCTTCACCAAATGAGCAAGTTGCAGGTTGCAGGAATTACACAGTCACCGGCGTCGGTCAGGAGTCGACTAGGAGATGTTGGCGTCGGTCATAGATCGGCTGATGTCAGTCATAGGTAGACAGGCAGGGACCGATGTCGATCACCTGTGCATCCAGAATCTATTTTTGTGGATAGAACAGAATGTTTACGTGATAGGATTAAGTGTTAGTCTTAAGTCCGCATCTCTATCTTTAGTAGGACTGTTTTGAGCCCTTGATCAGGAGATGCATCTAATGGTTGTGATTGTATGCTCATGAATCCCTAAAGTTATATAATAGGGATAGATCTTCATAGCTTATTGTAGAAGTAGAGTAACAGTACAAGAATTGTATATGTGAATCAATCCAGGTTGTTGGAGTTGATTGTAATTGAGAGAGAGAACTCTTGAGGGAAAGAGATCTGGAAAGAGATCTGTACATCTGAGAGAGGTGTGGAAGAAAAGAAGTTTCTTCAATTGTATTCCTTCTGTAAAGAGTTTAATACAAGTTTTTAGGGTGGTTTCTTGTATCTATTATTGTTTGCTATTTTTTGATTCTAGTTACTTATCTTTTTGGTTTAATTTCGTATTTAGTTGCTTTCACATAGTAATCAAGTTTGTTGGTTGATCCCCAACACAGTCTTGGAATTTGCCAAATTGAGAGGTCAAATCATAGTGTAAGAAGTTCAAATTTGTTAAATTGAACCTTTATGACTTAAGGAAACTCTTAAAGTGTTCACTTTTTCTTGGGAAAATAGGGGAGTTCCCCCTATTTTATCTCAGATAGGGGGCACTCCTTTTATACATGAAACTAATAGTCTTGGAAAATATGGGAAAGAGGATGGATCAAAAGATGTTTGAAGCTTGAGAAAAGGTTTTTGGATTTTTAAATACAAGAAAAAAGGTTTAAATCACCTCATAGTATCATATAACCTAATTGGACCATCTAACACACCAAGGTTGAAAGATAGGCCTACCAGGCAAAGTGTAGGCCTAAGGCCCAAATAAGGAAGCATTGTAATTTTCACTTTAGAGTAAACTTTATAGCCTATGGAGACACATTTTTTGGACCCTAATATACATGTATAATCCTTTGGAGAGGAAAATAGGTTGCTGGGGAACCCAATTTTGGCTTGGGACCAAAATCTAGCTTATGCAAGTGGAAGGAAGAGCTCGATAGAGGATGTTTGAATGTTCATATCTTTTTGGAGGTTGTGCATGGGTGATAAAGGTTTTTAGAGATGTTATAGAGGGTATCCAAGAAGCCATTAGTGGCATTGAGGTAGAACTACAATATGCCATTTTTATGAACAATGGATAAGAAAAAAACTACTCTAAGACCCTCACAAACCCTCTTTAAGGACTTGATTGGAAAGATATTACAAATGTGGCATTCATAAGGGGTATAATAACCATGAAATTTACTATATATTGTATAGGAATATTTAGGTCTCCTCTATATGCATTTGAGTTTTACTGCACTTGTATAGATTGTGTACAACAAGGTTTTATTTAACAAATTTGAGTGTTTTTCAAGTGTGGAGAAGCTTTAGATGATGCCAAAAACTTTGGGAGATAGTATAGGACTTTTTATAGGTATTTTTGTTCATTAATTGAGCTATCTAGTCTCTTAAGCATGCCTACTATCTTTTTCATCTCAGCTAGTCATAGTTTAGCATGGTGATCACCTAGTGAAGGAGTGAAAGCTAAAATTGGGAATCTTTTTTAGGCTTATTGGATGATTATGATAATATGGGAGCTCTTGAAAGGTGTCATGCCCCATTTTTCATGGATTTAATTGAATAATTTTAAGCATTTTGAGTTCCAAGTGTGAGGGGTGCATAAGAGAGAGCCATTTGTAACTACTAGGAATGATAGCTCATATTCAGAGGTATCTAGATGATTAGGTACCACTCCAATGTCTTTGGAGGCTTGTTAGTAACCCCTCCATCTTAGATAAATCATCATACCTATACCTATTTATTTTTGAGGTAGTTTAATGAAGTTAAAACATTAGAGCAATTTCTTATGTAAGAAAGAGAGCATCTACGCCACATTTGGAGGAGTTGGATGACTTTGAGAGACATTTGTCCTTATTTTACTTATAGGACTTGTCTCATGCCTAATTATATGTTTGAATTCCTTATTATTTCTTGACAAATGTAGTTATGACTCTTGAGCTTCACTTTCTCTCTCTTCTCTCATAATTGTTATATGTACTAGCCTTTTGGCTTTGTAAAGGATTTCTTCACCTAATTATGGTGAAGCCCTACTAATTTTTGGCCTTGAACTAATGATAATGTTGTTTTTACCTAATTCATAACTTCACTAAGTTCATGATATGGTTTTTGGTCTTGTGTAGGTGTATGTTGGCTTACCTTGACATGTTATCCTTCTTAGTGCCTTGTGTAGTTTAAAAACTCTCTTTTGTAGGTCAGTAAGAAGTGTCTAATGTGGATTATAGGTATAGTGAGTCATCTATTAATTAGTGTTTCTAGAAGACCTATTGTCTAGTCCTCTTATTCTAATCTCTCTTCAAGACCCCATAGATGAAACATTGATGTAGAAGAGGAGATTTCAGTTTGATGAAGTGTATGTGTAGGTTTCCCGCTGGTTCTAATTACATTGCAAGTGGTGTGAGTAGAGAATAAATTTGGTGCATCACCTCCTTATCTAGGTTTAGTGTAGGATTCTTAACCCTTTCCCTTATAAGTGTAAGTGTGGTTGTGGTGTGTAGAAGTGGTACATCAAGGGAATTAGCCCTAATCTAGAGACTCATCTCAAATTTGGGTCACCCACAACCCTAAGGTGTTTCCATTGTGCCACTTGAATGAAGAGATCTGAATAATCTCCTTAAGGGGTGAAAGTTCAAGTGAAAATAATTTTTTGCATGCTTGGTGGGACTCTTGTCCAAGGAGTTAGAGAATTATTTGTGTTCTCTTCAACCAATCAGTCTTTTGGATGCATTTCAATCAACACTAATGGTGACTCCAAGTTGAATTAGCTGGTCAAGTAGACCTAGTACATCAAGAAATCAAATTTTGGTATGTATAATCCTATTTTTGAGTATTATGGATCTTATGTTCCTCCACATAACTTTGATCAAACTCATGTTTTTTCATGGAATCACCTCAATTATCCTTCCTAATTGTCCTTCTCCAAGTCAATCTAAGAATGATAGAGAGATAAGTTTGGAGTATGAGAAACAAATGATGGAGGTAGATAGGTTGAATGAGTGAAATAGATACCAATAAGAGATAATTTACAAAGAATATTACTTATTTAGGCAAGCTCAAGCCATGAAATACATGGAAGAGAGACTAGTAAGATGGAAGAGTCAACCCACCCAATGCAATCAACCTTATGTGCCTTCTTCCATCTCAAGACAACCCTCTCTTATGAAAAATGAAACCTCTCTTGTCTCAAACCTCCTAAAAATGGTAATTACCCATAAAAATATGATATAAAGGTTTTAAAATCTGCCTAATGAGTTGTATCTTACATCAAGTGAGCATTCTTGTCCCCCAAATCCCTTTTATCAAATGATACTTGCTCACCAAACTAACTACTCCAATTTCCTAAATTATGAGCCCTCCCTTGAGGAAAGCCAACCTATCCCTCAGGGAAACCAACACATCCATCTTAAATCAACCCCTCCTATGCATGTGCAAAATATTCGTAGTCTCCTTCAACCTTGTCAAATCCTTTAATTTGATCTCAAGATACAAAGTTGGAGGAGTGATCATCATGAATCAGCCCAAAATCTTGAAGAAGAAAAGAAGAAAGAAGCTATGCCTATTGGTTTCACATGTTGTAAGGATGTCCTTCAAATGCAAGCAAAACCTAAAGAGGAAAATAAGGAAGAGGTTGATGAGTCTTGTATGAATAGAAATACAGATTTTTTGAGTCATTCTCCTATCTCTCAATCTGAAGTAGCTTCAAGTGATGAAGGTCTTCCAATATTTGATATGATAGTTGCAAGATGGAAAGAGGAGAATAAAGATAATATAATATGTTTCAATTCAGTCAAGGAATTTCCTTGCCCTCCCACCCCCTCCTTTGATAAAAGAGAACATGCCTTGTGTGAGGTGGAGGGTAAAATTTTAGAACTCAAGGGTGAAGAAGATAATCTGAATGGAGGAGTAGACTTTAAGGACTTGTAGTGGCATCATGGTAGCTTTTAAGACCTTAAATCTCTTGATTACCCTTTGGATCTCAATGAATATGAGGGAAAGACAATGCTTGAAAACTTTGCAGCCAAAGAGGAAACTTTTCTAGGTGTGTCTCATGAGGAGATTGCCATTACCAATACTTTTCAAGTCCAAGAAGAAGAAGCAATGGGTATGGAGCCATGTAGGCATGATGAGATTTCACCATCTCTAATTAATGAGCTTACTTTTTGTTTTGATGAAGATAGTGAATAATGTATGGAAGGTGATGATGAGGAGCTCCAAGAAGGTTGTCATGAGCAAGATGATATCTTGGTCCTTGATCAAGAAGAAGAGAAATTAGAATGGTATGGTTTTGACATTGAGAAAAGAGAAGACCTTGAGCAAATTGAACAAGTAAGTGATTCATTTTGGGATGAACTTGAAGATTATTATGTTTATTGCAACATTAAACTAGCATCCCTTCCTCAAGAGAGTAATGAAGAAGCTATGGATCAGTTTGCATATCTTCTTGAAGAAATAGAGAAGGATGAAGTTTCTCAATACACATACCAAGAAGGACATGAGCCAAATAAGCCTACCAAAGAGGAAATTACAGTTATAGATGCATTTAACAAGCTATACTAGCATGAAAAATCAACATAAGACATGTCTTAAAGATAAAAATGAATACATGTATGTTGGAGATATGTTTGAATATGCTCTAATTGGATACCTACCAATCAAGTGGAAAATAAGCAAGAGGTATGAGTCATCAAGATTCTACTTTAACAAACCACCTGTTTGGCACCATGAGGTTTCTTGCCATGGAAGAGACCTAATAAAATTCCCCTTTGATCTAGGAGGGAGGTATGTTTGGTTAGATGCAAATAATTATTTTTCTTCATGTTTTGTTGTGTTTCTTAAGTGTCTTGTTGACACATGTGTGTGTTTATTTCCCTTGTCTTGTGTGTGTTGTCCTATTTTCATGTGTTGAGGTCAATAAACTATCTTGTTAGTCAATTAAAGGTCTGATATTTATATTTTTAGAGTGAATAGGACTCCCTTTACCCAATGGATAGGATAAGGCCATTGATCTTTAACATAGCAGGCATGTTACCCCTAGGAATTGCTAAAGATGTTGATCGAATTTGACTTTTAGTCAAATTGGTTCAACCCCTACACATTAAATTTTTTTTGAGGTTTTCATATGTCTTTTAGGGGTCTCATGTTAGTCTAATCATCTCACCTATCCTTATTCTAGCCTAGCTCCCTTATCTTTGCATAGTCTTGAAAAGTCAACCCTAGTCAACTATGGTCAAACATGTTCAAAGGCTCCAATTATATTATAAATATTTTAATAGGGTAATTCAGGTATTATAAGGTGTTCCTAAGTCATGTATTTGTCCTTTACTATGTTTCATATGCCAAAAGTGTCTTTTGGTCACTTTTTAGGCTCATTAAATGACTTATACAGACATGTTTCAAGGAAGAAATTGTAACAAAGGAGGATTCAAATGTATGAGGTCATATCATGTTAGTGAATGGTTAGAGGTATAAAATAAGCAATTTCATTCACTAAAATAGGGGAATATCCTAAAAAATGGGCTCTTAATGGCACTTGTACAAACTTGGAGAGTCCATCTTCAGGTGAAAACATGGGCATAGTGTCTCTTGAGTTTCCTAAAGTATTACCCAAACTTGGTGTGTATATACAAAGTCAGAAAGATCAAATTTTTCTTTTCCTCCTTCTTTCTTACCTTCACAAGCTAAGAAGGGTAAACTTTAGATGCTTGGTGCAAGCCATACAAATGGAATTAGGGGGATTGATCTTGTGAGTTGAGAGGGGTTTTAGTGACCTTAAAATTCATGGTAAGAATTATAAGTTTCATGGCTCTTAATTTATGAATCATTGTTAAGAATCTAGGTAGCTTCTTATGCTTTTGCATCCATGTGGGGTCCCTATATAAGCTTGTTTCTAAAGCTTTTACTTTAGTTTGATAGGTTTGGCTATTTCATGTGTTTCTTAGGGTTATATAAGGCCTATCCATAGGTTTTAAATTGTATTCTTGTCCTTGGAGGTTTCATGAAATCAAGAAGCCTATTCTAGGCTTGTTTGTGCTTGCAAGCTGGTTCCTTTCTTTATAAGAACTCTGTTTTCTTTTGAGGTCATCTAAATAATTTTATTTCAAGTGTAGAAAGCCTTTGAAGTTGTGAAAAATGCAAGTGATTCTACATAAGTGATAGAGGGATCCTAATCTCCTAATGGCCTATTAGGCCTAAAACTTTCTTAAGTGATAAGAAATCTACCACACACTCAGAAATACACACCTACAGGTGGTTGAGCAAGGGGTTGGAGTGTTGTATAGAAGGTATAAGCAATGTGACACCTCCTTGAGGTCTTGAGGTAGTAGAAAAGATTTGATGGACATATGAAAATTTAATAGAAGGAAAAATGAGGGATGGAACCAATTTGAAGATAAAAGGACTAATTTTGGGATTAAATTCCTAATAAAGCAAAATAGAGGCCCTGTGGGTTTTGGAAATATCATATAACATAGTTTCAAAGACCTTTGATGCTTCATAGTTACTTGGTTTTGTAGCCTCTAACATAGGCATTGACTTGATAAAGTTTGAATAGTGAAGAGATAATGGAAGACAAGTGTTGAGGAGACCCAAAGGTGTCTATAAGAACATTGAATATAGGTAGTTTATTCTATAATTCTGAGTTTAGGGAGACCTTTGACACCTAAAGATGTATCTTGAAATTTCCATAATGGTGTGGGTGTATCAAAATGGTTAAAGAAACATTGATGATGAGGATAAATATCATAAAATCAAGATATAGGTGATCTCCTATTCCCCCAAAACTCTTGTAGTTTATACATAGGTCATGAATAGGCACCTACAACAAAGTAACACAATGACCTCATTTTTGAGGTTATATGGTGTCATGAGACATCAAAGGTGAATTCTATTTTAGGAATGTAATTAGTGACCTAAAGGGGTTTATATAGGATCTTTCAAACATCATGGCTAAGGCTCTAGTAGGTAATGTTGATCTATAAGCAAGGTAACCTACAGGCATGTTTGTCTCAGTCAACCAAGCAGTAGAGAAGCTCATTTATGAGTTAAGGTACATAGAAAGGGATAAGAGAGAATTTAAATGACAAAACAATCCTATAAGTACCTTTATCAAATATAGGATGACTCTTTAAACCCTATAATGATGAAACAAACTCCATGAGACCCTATTTTTACCTACAGTCAGGCTTAAGGGCATAAGCATAGTCAAGAAGGACATTAGTCCTGAGAATGCAAGGTGTTGAAGGGTGAGTGAGAGTTTAGAATGAAAAATGACAAGGAGATAAATCTATCATGAAAATTGAGATATAAATAAGCCTTCCATATGGGCAACATGGAAATAATGAAATTCTTATAAAGCACACATAGTCCATTGAAAACCCTTGCATATAGTTTCCCTAATAGGACTGCCTTCATCTTTTATGACTTTGAAGGGTAAGATGGTTAAAATGAGGTTTGGATTCAATCTATAATTTTTAATTAAAATTAACATGGAAATTTTAAAATTAATATGTAAATAATAGAGGTATCAAAGCATGCAAAGCATAGTCCATGTGAGGGGAACCATACATAATTTACCTAGGAAAGTACAGTCTTGGATTTTGCCAAATTGAGAGGTCAAATCACATTATAAGAAGATAAAATTTGGTACATTGAAAATGTATGAATTAAGTAACCTATAAAATCATTCATTTTTTATTGATAATATAGGGGAGTGCCCCCTATTTTGTCTTAGATAAGGGATACTCCTTTTGTACATGAAATTGACAGTCTTGGAAAAGATGGGGAAGAGGATGGATCAGGAGATGTTTGAAGATTAATAAAAGGTGTTTCGAGTTGTACATACATAAAAATAATTAGAGATCACTTCATATTATCATGTATCTTAACAAGACCATCTAACACACCAGGGTTGCAAGATAGGCCTACTAGGCAAAGTGCAGGCCTAAAGCCCAACTAAGGAAACATTATCATTTTCACTATGGATTAAACTTTATAGTCTATGAAGACACATTTTTTGGACCATAATAGATGTGTTTGATCCTTTGGAGAGTAAAATAAGTTTCATGTGAACCCAATTTGGGCTTTGGACCAAAATTTGGCTTATGCAAGTGGAAGGAAGACCACGATAGAGGATGTTTGAATGTTCATATTTTTTTGAGGTTGTGCATGGATACTCAAGGTGTTCAAATATGTTAGAAAGGGTCTCCAAGAATCCATAAGTGGATTTGAGGTATAACTAAAATTTTCCATTTTTATTAATAATGGTTAAGAACATAAACTACTCTAAGGCCCTCACAAACCCTCTCTAAGGACCCGATTGGAAAGATATTGCAAATGTGGCATCCAAAAGGGGTAAAGTGACCATAAAAATAACTAGGGATTGTATAGGACTCTTTATGTCTCCTCTCTAAGATTTTGAGTTGTACTAAACTTGTATGATTGGTGTATAATAGGGTTTTATTTGACAAATTTGAGTTTTTTGTAGGTGTGGAGAAGCTTCAGATGATGCCACCAACTTTTGGAGATAGTATAGTACTTTTTATAGGTCTCCTTGTTTATTAATTGAGGTATCTAGTCTCCTAGGCATGCATACTATCTTTTTCATCTCTTCTAGTCATAGCTTAACATGGTGATCACCTAGTGCAGGAGTGAAAGCTCAAATTAGGAAGCTTTTTGAGGCTTTTTGGATGATTTTGATAATATGGAAGCTCTTGACAGGTGATATGTCACTTGTCCATGGATTTATTTGAATAATTGTAAGCATTTTGAGTGTCAAGTGTGAGAGGTACATAAGAGAGAGTCATTTATAACTACTAGGAATGATGTCTCATGGTCAGAGGCATCTAGATGATTAGGGAATACTCCAATGCCTATGGAGTCCTATCAATAACCCCTCCCTCTTAGATCAATCATTAAACATGTCCCTATTTAGTGTTGAGGTAGTTTAATGAAGGCAAATCATTAGAGCAATTTCTTATGCATGCAAGAGAGCATCTGCGCCACATTTGGAGGAGTTGGATGATTTTGAGAGACATTTATCCTTGTTTTCCTTGCAAGACATATCTCATTCCTAATTCTATGTTGTTTTAATTCATTCTTCCTGATTGAAAAGTGTCCTTGTGACTCTTGAGCTTCACTTTCTCTCTCTTCTCTCACAATTGCTATATGTACTAGCCTTTTGGCTTTGTAAAGGATCTCTTCACCTAAGTATGGAAAATCCTTGATAATTTATAGCCTTGAACTAATGAGAATGTTCTTTTACCTCATTCATAACTTCACTGAGTGCATGCTATGGTTGTTAGTCTTATGTAGGTGTATGACATGTTATCTTTCCTAGTACCTTGTGTAGTTTAAAAACACTCTTTTGTAGGTTAGAAAGAAGTGTCTAATGTGGATTTTCATATATTCATTAGTGTTTCTATAAGACCTATTTTCTAGTCCTCCTAGTCTAAGCTCTCTTCAAGACCCCATGCTTGAAACATTGATGCAGAAGAGGAGATTTCAATTTGATGACGTGTATATGCAGGTTTCCCTCTGATTCTAAGTGCATTGTAAGTGGTGTGAGTAGAGAATCAATTTAGTGTATCACCTCCTTAGCTAGGTTTATTGTAGGTTTCCTAACCCTTTTCCTTATAAGTTTAAGTGTGGTTATGGTGTGTGGAAGTGGTACATCAAGGGAACTAGCCTTAATCTAGAGACTCACCTCAAATTTGGGTCATCCATAGCCCTAAGGTGTTTTCATTATGCCACTTAAATGAGGAGAGATAAATCATCTCCTCAAGGGGTGCAATTTTAAGTGACAACAATAAGATGACTCTTCAATACTAAAATCAAACATGCAACTTAAAAATTCCTAGTCAATTTAGGCACCCCAACTAAGCTAAATATAAAAAATAAGACCAAAATAAATTTATATAAGTTATCTAAACTTATAAAATGAAACCCACCTCTTTTGGATGAATGGATAATCATCTAGACTCAGCTAAGTACACTTTTAATGAACTATAATTAACTAATAGTTTAAACTATTTTTTAGGAAATCATTTTAAAATGTCAACAATGACCAAATAACTAATTTAAGACATAAATAAATTAAATACCCTTCCTAAACACCTAAAAAATATAAAATAAACTAAGTATAAAAATATAAATAAAGTCCCCATGTTGGAATCATATTCAACATTCCCCCTTTGTTGCAAAGAGGTGAAATACTTATCATCTCCTTAAGTCTTCCATGATTCTTCTTGTACAATCCTTTGGTGAGAATATCAAAAAAAATTATCTTTAATTCTCACATACTCAATGAAAAAGTGTTTATCATTAACCAAGTTTTTGATAAAATTATGTTTTAGTTCAATGTGATTGGTTCTATCATGGAATCCTGAATTCTTGACAATTATATTTCCCCATTTTATCATTAAAAAGTTGTGTTGGCTCAAGTTGAGCCTCTTTGAAATCATCCAGGAGTATTCTCAACAATAATACTTGTGTGCAAGCTGATGTAAGGTTTTTATGTTTAATTTAAGTATATGATAATACAATTGTATTATTTTATTTAAAGACCAAGAAACCAATTTACTTCTCAGTCTGAAGAAATAAACTGAAGTTGATTTCTTATCATTAAGAAATCCTCTCCAATCTAAATTTATGTATCCAATTAGACATAATGAAATTGTTGGTTTAAAATTAATACCATTATTATAAGTACCTCTTACATATATTAAAAATATCTTCATTTTTTACAAGTTCTTAAGTGATGGTTCACCCATAAATATATAAACTAGTGAAACCCCATAACTAATATCAAGTCTTGCCATAGTGAGATACATCAAACCACCCACCATGTTTCTAAAAGTATTTTTATTAGCTAAGGACTTCCATCCTCCATTATAATATTTTATCCTCTTACAATTGGAGTGTTTTTGGGATTCATATCTTGAATATTATATTTATTTAACATGTCTAGGGTATACTTGACTTAAAAAATGAATACTTCATCTTTATTTTGATATAATTTCATGTCAAGAAAGTACTTCATAAGTCCAAAATTGGTCATCTCAAAATCTAATTTCATAGATTATTTGAATCTATTCAAAATATCCATAGATATACCTATAAATATCAATTAATATACATAGAGACAGACATATAAAATATTATAACCTACTATAAAGAGCCTTCTTCAACTTATATATCCAAAATTATTTATCCTTTGCCTCAAAACCTTATGGTTTCCATATATATACTTATTATTTAATAACTCCATTAAGGAATGCACTCTTAACATCTATTTGATAGATTTTGCATCCTTTATAAATAGATACAATAATCATTTGTGTTATCTATCACACTTGCACCCTTGTGAAGGTGGTTTTAAGCCTTCACAATTTGGAGTAACATGGAGACAATCCTAGGTTATGGGTGGCCTAATAGATGGATTGAATCTATATATTTTAATGGTTATCTCCCCTTGATGTATTAGTTAAGGTCCCTACACTACACTATGACCTTTCAAGAAAAAGGGAAGGAAGATAAACTAAAATAAAATTTATCTAATTAAGGTGATATGCCAAAATATGTCCATCACTTGCCTAATATGCACTAAGAAGGTTGAATAAAAATGTAGACCTGATTGCACTTATAAAAAAGGTTATCCAAACATAAATATTTCACATAGAGGTTTAGATTGATTCATAATCTAAGGCAGCTGATAAATAGGTCTCACAAAGACATGAAGTACATATTACACTTACCATACATACAAGATTATTCAAGCACACTATTCAACCTGTAAGGATGAGCTAACACCTACAAATAAGTAAAGAGGAGAGGGAAAATGTGTGGAAGCATTAACTATCACTAACATTCATATAAAAGATGTGAACATACATAAGTGGCAAGCATTGAGGAGTCATAAATTTAGTCTTATTCATTCTAAAGAGGCAAGTACAAGTGTTTTTTAGTAGGGCTTTACCACAACTCAAGTTAAGGATCTGTTGACCATTTTGGCCAAAAGTCAAAATGAGTCAACCCATATAGTACAAAACTTGATATAAAGGTATATTATAATGTCATAAGGTGTGTTATAGTTCATTTGATGTTATTTAATGTCACATTAGCCTTGATTATAGTCCAATTTATTCCTTATGTCATTTTGAGTCACTTAAGGGTCATATATGAGTCATTTATGAGGGTGGTATGGTTTACTCAAGTAGACAAATGTTATAAATTCTTCATCAACATGCGTCATGTTATTACATGTCATATTAATTTTTAGGAATGTTAGGACTAACTGAAACTTATAGGTGTTAGCTAAAAATCAAGAAAACAAGTGAGAAAAAGGGAGTTTCAAAGGTTGTATGGCCCATGAGGAGAGTGGCACATTGGAAAAGATTATGTAATGGATATTAAAATTCCCTAACTCCATTTACACTCTTTAACTTCTTTATATGTGCCAAAATTGGGATAAAACCATTCTATTTCTCCATCACTCCATTATGCAAGAAAGATTGTTCAATAGGTCTTTAAATAGTATGGTCAGTAGGAAGAATTCTAGGTCAAGATCTATTGGTGGTGGATATTTAAATTGGTCAAATTAATTTTTTTAAATTTGGAGGAATGGTGGTTTATACTTTATGAACCATCCTTAACAAGTTGATTGTTCATTTTTTCTTGTTGTTTCCCACACCCTACAAGTATTATTGTTGTTTGGTGTGTACAATGCAATTGGTGAATTTACTTCCATAGGATTTGGAGTCCCTTATATCATGTTTCCCATGTTTGGTTTCATGATTCTAAGTGATTACATGGATCAAGTAGTTCAAATTGCATGTTGATGTCACCATGTGAGGTTGTAATTAGATTTCACTACTTGTAGAAGCTTTCTTTCTCTAAATGGTTTCATGTGAATGTTATATGGTGTGATTCATGTTTTAAATGTAATATAAATCACCTCATTTCCATTATTTCTCTTATAATTTCATGAATTTAATAAATATAAAGTCACATGTATCACACAATTAGTCTTTTACTTGTTTCCAACTATAGTCATGGTGTCTTGAGGTTTGAAAACATTCATGGGAGGTATATGAAGAGTTTAGGATGTTGAACATCTTATTGAAGCATAAAAAATCAATCAAAGGTAATTAAAACACCATATTATATATTGTGATAATCAATGCAATATGTATACACAATCATACACCATTAGTGTGCACCTACAAGTGTTCTCAAGGAATTTTCACATTGAAATGGGATATGAAAACTTGTTTCAAGCCTTGAAAGTTTTTAAAATCTCATTTGAACACCTGGATAGAATATAAAACTAGTTATGAAGTCATATCATGTGTACATTTCTCAAGTTCTACATTCACTTCCTCATTTGTAACTATTTTAACACCTACGAGAGGGTAAGAACATTTAAATGGGAGTTTTGAATCATGATTCAAATCCTTCAAGGTGAGAAAAATGAATTTGGAGACCTTGATAAGGTATAAAAATCATTGAAGGCTCATATTCTATGGACTTTTCCATATTCATACTCACTATCTGTATACATGGAAATGTCCACCTACATGTGGTACCACAAAGATTTGAGATACTTCATAGAAGATATTAGAACATGATTTGAAACCTTATTTAAGTATCAAGATCTTGAGGAAATTATAATAGTCATGTTTGAGGCATTAGATAGGAAATCAAGAAGTGATAAGTCACTTCAAGAGAAGAGAAATGAGTTTCAAGGACAAAATCCCTAAAACACCAAAATAGAGGCATAGGCCCTTTTGATGATGTCATATAACAATATTGCATAGAGTTTGATCTAGTTTTGATGAATCTACCTTGTATACCTATCCTATGGGAATATCCATGTAAAAAGGAATGGATGTATGATTAAAATTACATGATGTTTATGGGTCTCAAAGTTGCAAATTTGTTCACTAAAGTTTGGCATTGGTGTCTATAGGTTTTGAATTTCAAGTGACCTCTACACCTAAAGTTGTAATGTACAGGCATATCTTCATGATTGAGTGATCATAATAAGTTGATATTATAATTTTTGTTTCAAAATAATAAAAAATGGTTGAATTTCAAGATGCTATCCTCTATCAACACCTATAGGTGTGCTTGACCCTGAAACAACTTGCTTATAATTGACTATAAACTCCTATATCATCTATGAGGTAAGTCTAAACATGGAAATACCAACACTTGCTAGTGAAATATTCATTCAAGGATCTCAATGGGATTGAATTATGAGAAACATAGGTTCCTATAATTTGAAGGCCCACCTATAGGATTCTTTTGCCTCAACACAGTCAGCTATAGTGGACAGTGAGCAAAAGTGTGGTCTTATGAGTGTTGGCATAATATGAACATGATGTGGATAGGTCAAAAACAAATTTCAATTGACCTTGGAAGGTTATAATAATGTATTATACATTGTTTTAAAGGCCTAATAATGCATTGGGCACCTACATGGGTCACTTTCTAAGCAAAAAAGCAAGAAAACACATTCAGTCAACCTACAAACTTGACCAGTTATGGTGAGAAAGATTAATGGAAGGTTGGATAAAGGTCTATTATCATGGTAAAAAATTCCATAGTGATAATTTACATTACATTAAACTCTCATAACATTGAAAAAATGTAGATAATGTCTATAATAATGCAACCTATAGCCTATGTTCAAGACTCTGCACATAATCAACAATCCCCACATGTGTGTCTTAGGTTTTAAAGCATTTGAAGGATCTAATGATGTGATAAAGAGCTTAAAATTTTAAAATATCATGCAAAACACTTTGATAATTCCATAATATATTCACTTTTAATAAGATGATATGGGAATTTCCCTTTGTTTTGTCTTAGATAGAGGGCACTCCCCAATGGTACAATCCTACAGATTGCTTATGAAAATAAAGGTTAAGTGTTGATAAAACATTTAAAAAAGATATATAAGGTTTTTACATACATGTAAAAACATAGGTAAACCCTCATAGATGTTGGAAACATTCTAAAATGGCCTAGACTCATAAGTATGCAGGCAGACCTACTTAGTTTAGATTAGGCCTAAATCCCTAGAGGGTCTAATTACATTTTTTCATTAGGTGAGAATTATAATGAATTGAAACATGTTCATTAAGAATTATAAGGTGTTTTAAATATATTTTAATGTAAACAAAACCATAAAGAAGCCATAATTTGGCTCAGATCCAATTCAGGGTATGCAGAATGAAGAGCAAAGCTCGAGTAGGCAAGTTTGAGATTCTCACATTTACTTGGACACTTTGAATAAAATCCTAAGGAGGTAGGATATGTTAT
This sequence comes from Torreya grandis, assembly GCA_037957365.1. NCBI lineage: Eukaryota > Viridiplantae > Streptophyta > Pinopsida > Cupressales > Taxaceae > Torreya > Torreya grandis. Next base: position 1,493,961 of record JARHVA010004425.1, on the reverse strand, counting down.
ATAAGGTCCCTAAATTTAATTTTTAATAATTTTTTTAGGTTTTTAATGTTAGACCTTTATGAATAATCACTAAGGGTTAAAACTACTATAAACCCTCTCAAACCCTTACCAAAGACCCCATTGGGAAAATGAGGAAGTATATTAATATAATGGAATATAATATATTGGGAAATGGTTGGAAGTTGTAGAGGACTTTAAAAGGCTCTTCCACATAAATTTGAGTGTTGTCCTACTTGTATGAACATGCAAGAAAATGGCTTTATTTGACTATTTTTGGTGTTGTGTAGGTATGTAAGGGTTAAAATAGATTAAATACAATTTTTGAGAGATATTATGACTTAATATAACTCATAATGTTATTTTATTTCCTTTTCTAAGAGCATAAGTTCCTCTGTAAGTGCCTTCATCTCAACCAATCAAAACTGGCATAGTGAGTAAGTGAGTGAGGTGGTGAAAACTTCAAGTGTGAGGCATTTTAATATATACCTAAGATTATAATTCCATGAGGGGTCATAATATTTTTAATTAACTCATATTTATGTATAATATTGTAAAATTGAAATCAACCTTGGTGCTAAGTGTGTAAGGTGAGTGAAATAGGAGTTATTTAGATTGTAGGTAGTGATAACTCATGTCCAAAAGAATCCTAATGATTAGGGATGAAAAAAATGAATGTTGGAGAATGTATAAAAATACTCCCTCTCATTTAAATCATCACATGTCTCTATTTATATATGGATGTTCTAATAAGGCCATATGATTAAGGCAATTTTTTGAGCAAGCAATGAGGAATCCTATGCCACATTTCATAAGTTTCATATTTTGAGGGACATTTTGCCACATATAAATTGCATGGTCTATTAAATTTTCATCTATCCTAAATTTTTAACTCCTTTTATCAGCATGACACATCTCCTAGTGATTCTTGGACTTCATTATCTTCTCCTCTCTCTCAAATTCTATAAGTAGTATCTATTTTGGCTCTTGTAGACTAATACCACACCATGTATGGTGAATCATGATGGAATGATAATGTATTTTTCCTTCAAAAAATTAATATAAGTAGGTTTTTGAGTTCATAAATATTTTTCTAAGTATTCAAATTGATGTATGGTGAATTTAGTGATAATATTCTATCCTTGCTTGCCTTATCCTTTCATGTTTATGCAAGAGTTCCTATTTTAACATGTCACTTAGATTGTAGCTAGTGTGTTAGAATCCTTTCAAGTGTAAAATTATTCTTAGAGTGTGAATTATTCCATCTAGCTCACTTACCTTGTGTTATCTCATGCATATCACCTCTATGTTAAATCACTTATGTTGGAACCTTCTAGGACTTAGAAGCTAGTTTGTATGCCTTGTTTCTTAGTGAAAGAAGTAAGATGGTCATGTGGAAATAATATTAGTGTATAAATCCATTAGATTAGTTTAATTTCATGAAAAATTCTATCTCTTTTCCTATAAGCCAATATTTAGTTAGGTGATAAGCATTTCAAGGATATTCAGGGAGCTAGCCCTTAAACCTAGTGGTCTACTTCTACCTATAGTTAAAACCACATACATAAAAGTATTCCCATGTTCCCAAAATATGGAAGAGGATTGAAAATAATATTATAAGTTTTAATATTTGGTGATAATAGGATCATTAAAAATTATAAATCCAAGCATACTTTGAGAGAGAGAGAGAGAGAGAGAGAGAGAGAGAGAGAGAGAGAGAGAGAGAGAGAGAGAGAGAGAGAGAGAGAGAGAGAGAGAGAGAGAGAGAGAGAGAGAGAGAAGGCTAAAAAACTAGGAATGTGTCATTTACTTAGTCTTCCTCTAACTCCAACATAAAATTTATTATATTATATATTTTCTCTTAGAAAATGGAATATGAATATATATTATCTTTTTTGGAAGCTTTAAGAAGTCTTAGGCATTGATTGGAGGAGGTTGACCAGCTGAAGTGTCTACATTCTTGCTTGCACATCCTATATACTATCTTGCTTGTCATCTTTGATGAATCAGTCTTCTTCCATGAAATGAGGTATTCATGTCTTGATCAAGTATTTAGTTGAAACCTTATCCTTATCCATTTATGAGGTCTTTACACCTTGAAATATCTATTAGAAGTCTCTTAATGCATCTTTGACTTTTTAACATTATTTACCTCTTGTAACCATCAATTTTTCTTAACTAATTATTTTCCTACTTTCTTAACAATATTACCCACATAGGTTTGACTATAGGTAAAGATCAAGTTTGATAGGCTTTAGAGTCTATCTCCTTTTCTTATAAATATTCTAGACTCCATGAGAGCCTATGTTTATGTCATATACATTTCATATCCCCATTTACTCTTCATATCAAACCCATTACATGTAAAAAACACTCAATCTTCACAATTAATCCTGAAGGGTCTTCATTAGGCCTATAGGCCTCAACGAGCTGAGAACTCCTTTTTTTCTCATAGTTATAAAGTTGAAAACTTCATGAAGTGTTTATTAGTCTCCTTCTCAAGGTTTATATCTCATATTACCTTCAATAAAACAAACTTACAACACAAGTCTATACATAGGCCTATGTGTGTAGGTTTAGGCCTATTTGGTCCAAATAGATCTCTTGGTTGTAAGCTCTCTAGTTGAAATTTTTTGCTTTGGTTTATTATCCAAGTAATGATTTGAATGGATAGACACTAAATTCAAATTTACTTATAAATATTACTACATCTTAACACCTATTAAACATACATCAATCATCATTATGTATACACATAATATTTTCAAACTTTTATTGATTACTGACCCTTTATATCTTACAAGAACATATCGAGTCTCAATCTCTCTAAGTGCATGCCTTAAGGAGTGCACTGGGAAAGGGGTGGGTAGACCATTTGTGCTTCATAATATTGTTATCCCTTTTTCCACTTGTCATCTACACACTTGTCTCCTAAAGCCATTAACCCTAAGCTTATTCTTCTCAGTCATACCTATTCCAATCATTTTCCTCTTTACATCCTCCTTTTCTTTCTTTAACACCCTTTTGGATAGTCGAATGTACTAGGTTGAATGGGTCAACTCGATATAGTTTAGGGGTATTTTTCACTTTCTTATCTTGTTAACATTTCAATCGACCTAGCTTAGACCTATTGAATTATCCCCAAAAACACACTGGGTTGACTAGGTCGACCCCATACAACTAACATTTTTGGGAGGATTTAGGGCAAGATCCACATATATATACAACTTCATTTCACACCATTTCATAATAGAAGAATTAATATCAAATAATTATGAACAAACATCTCCTTATTGACCATTTTACTTGAGGAATAAATCTTAGGGTTCCATACTTTCTTTTGAGATATGGATCTTATCTTATGGAGAAGTATATTGGATGCTTAGATATGTTGTGTATCCCAGAGCTGATTTATCTTCATTATCTTTACACACCATAACAATCTCTTGAAAAACACCTTTGCTAAGGGAGAGATTGAGGCTCGACAGGTTCATCTTCAAAGGTAAGTATTCCTAGCTTTATTTCTCCTTTGTAAGAGTAGATAAATAATGCATTTGTATTCTTCTCCCATGTATTAGGATTATATATACATTTATGTGAGTATATGTCTTTTAATACATGTTTACTTTAGTTGTTTTATTATTCTAACCCCTACTTTGTCCCACAAGATTTGATGTGCACTATATTTGATTTAATTTCTTGTTATTAGAATAAGTGAATGATTTAAACCTTAGGACTCCATTAGGGTTTTTGTGAAATTGTGTTAGATTGTAGGGTTTGAAACCATTTCTAGCATGATATGTTGTGACAAGTGATCCCTTAATCAAGTCTAGTGGATCTCCATATTAGTCATGCTCCCACTTAACAAGTGTATCCCTAATCAAAAGTATAGGTATGCTTTATCTTCTTTGAGCCAAGATTGATTTATAGACATGATGCATTTCTAATTACATACATTATGGTGAACCCAATGTGAAACTAGCTCTTGTTTTATTTATTTCACTTATTTTCATTTTGTTAGTCATTCTTTTTATCATATTTTTATCATACTAGATCAACTCTATTGACCCAAATTTTTGACTTCTATACGTAGGTTTCCAAGAATAAGAAACTGGATTGACCTAGTCACCTTATTATAGGTTTCTATCCTTTCAGACATCTAGTTCAGCCTATTAGGTCAACCTAATCAACCTTCTATGTTTTTAGTACTCTACAATAGGTTCCTACATAACTTGATTGATCCCGTTGACCCAATTTATAGGTTTCTCAAGCATACTTCAAGGTTCTTCATCAACAATCTTACTTTATTACATATTTGATCCACCAAGGTTCATTCATACCTCTTTGTTTCTTTATTTTATATCTTTTCTTTTATAGTTTATAATATTTAAAACTTCCCTTGCATAGTCAACTGGATCAACACTGCTGACCCAGTTCTATGTTTTGTGTGCTATCTAAAATAACTTGGTTGACTCTGGCTGACCCTATACATTTGTAGGCCTTGCTTCCATATTATATTTTTGACCTTGTTGACACTATTCTATATTTTGTGCATATAGTGTCAACACTATACCTTGTTTTAAGTTGAAATTAATCTCTAGATGCTAGTAATTAGTTCACACATTTTTTTCTTATTACTTGTATGCTTAGAAAAGATCACATAGTTTAATTAGAGGATTTTTCATTAATCACTTAGCTTTAATATTTATATTTTATACACACATGACCAAATCATAAAAACATAAACAAGCACTTTAATATTTTGTCTACCCTAGGCCAACCTACTTGGATTTCGTCACCAAGGGGGAAGCTAACATGATGCTCTTGTCAATTATAAAGTGTGGTTAATGGAATTTTATAGCTAATCACTTGAAACCATTAACACTATGATGTATGAAGTGAGGGGGTAGGCCCCAATACTAAGCCTGTATCATTACCACTATAGCCCCTTTCAACCCAAACTACCTGAAACCATCCCTAGATTGCTATCTAGTACCTTATTTACAGCCAACTTCCAATCACATTAAAAATCATATCTTAATAATCTAATAAACATTCAGGTTAACCAATTAGTTATCTCTTTAATTTTAAAATTGATTGTTTTCTCTTTGTTCAATTGTGTACATAAAAACTTGCATTAGCTAGTATTAGTGCAAGGTTTTATTTTATGTGCCTCAATTGGATTGTCCAACATTGATCCAATTGACTGTCTATTTCCTTTCAATACTTATTTATTTTCATTACTTGCAAATTATCTTATTTTCTATTTTTAGGCTTATTGAATTCCCTATCTATTGTAGTAGATCAACCTAGTTGACCTAGTAGCTTTTTTGCCTTTTGTACACCATATTGGATTGACTCAATCGACCCTATATAGTTTTGCAGTCCCTATTTATGTTCTAGGTCAACCTAGTTAACCCTGTATAATTTTAGTCACCCTTCATCCTTTGATTTCTTATCTCTCTTCTTTTCCCTTCATCATGGACTTTATATTGGATAATGACATTGAATTATAGTTAATAGACATTATGAACTTTACCAATCCCAATATGGTCTCCCATAGATAGAGTAAGGATCCTCTTTTGGATGTTATTAATGTTCATATTTCCACTCTCACAATGAACTATAGGACCCCTCCTAATACTTATTCACAAAATAATCCTCTTTTATCATTAAAAAACCAACCTAGGTTAGAGTAAACTCTCAAAATGCTCTTCTTTATTTTTAAATTTACTCAACATCAAGGAAAATATCCTTCTAACATTTATAACCTCATGATTAATGGTCAAACCAAATAGCCTAACTCACCTAATCCTACATTCAATACCAAATTTGGGGGTACCACTTTATTTAATTCTCAACCTCTTCCTTCAATTTTGGCTCCTTATGCCATGACATCTTCTTCTCTAACCTCTTCTACCTCCATGCCTAGTATCTCAACTAACATGGTAGGTTCTACATCTAGTGGGCCTCTCATAAGATCCACTATCCTTAATCCTTCCATTAGTTCATTCTTTGCTACCCAAGGCAATCATGATTCTAGTGTTTCTTCTTCTCAACCATTCACTAGTCCATCTTTTGCTACACAAACAAATTTTGCCAATAGTGCCTCACATTCTCATAATTCATCTCAAGCTCATATCAACACTAATAGTGGTACCCAAGCCACTAATACCAACATAGATACCAATTCTAATTATTCTAATTTTAATCAAACACATCAAATTTTATTTCAAACTCTCAATCAAATGAATACCTTTCAAGCACATAACACAAATCAAATGACGAGAATTCAAAACCACCTTCTTAATCTTCAATCTCAACATCGACCAATGGTTTGGGGCACACATAACTAGAATGTTCCCCCTCCTCTCTTCGAGATTCTCAAGGAAATATCATTCCTTAACCTCCTTTAGTTAATAAAACCATCAAACATCTAAAAAATGAACCTCTTAATACTCAAATTACCAACATTGATATAGGAGGTATAACACCTTAAATTTCTTATAATGGGTCAACCAATCCTACCCTTTACCTCAAAACATTTGGACATATCTATAAGGATTAGGTGAAATTAAACACCTTTTCCACTACCAAGCTCTTAGCCAAAACTCTCATGGGTAATGCCTTGGATTGGTACAATCAATTTAGAGCTCATTCAATTTCTATTTTGGAGGACTTAGTGAATGCTTTAGTGAAATAATTCCAAACTAATGATCTTCCTGAAAACACTTTGGCCTATTTCATTAATTACAAACAACATGAAAATGAAACTTCCCAAGCTTTTGTTAAGTGATGGAAAACTTTGTGAAAGAAATGTGCTAATAACATGGTAGATGACAATCTTATTCATCTCTTTACAAATTCTCTCTTTCCTAAATTACAATATCAGGTACACACTCTCTCACTATTTACCTTGGAGGAGGCTATTGATCAAGCTAAATGTCAAGATTTACTAATGCATCAATTTGAGTCACCCCAACCTTCTGTGGGTCCTCATATTTTACTCAAAAACAAGAACTATAATATCAATAATGATGGTGTTACTAATTATTATGACACCATTCACAATGTTCAAGTTGTCCTTCTTAACCCTTCTTTGAAACCAACTCCTTATTCTCAACAATATACTAATATGTTAGCTATATATTTTATAGGCTATCAAAAATACTGAGGTAGTCATGGGATTAAATCCCCTTCATTTAATGGTAAAGCTCCTATATGATTATGTATATTTACTTCTAATTATTCATAGCTCTTAGTTATTCATAGATTGTATAGATTATGTGCAAGTTGTCTTATTTTTAGGGTATTACTTTAATCACAAAGTTCATAAACCATAACATGGTGATTTTATAGCAAGTAAGTAGCTATTTCAGAGAATGTGTTAAGAAATTTTGTGAAATTGAGAATTAAAGACTAGAAAATGTGAGAAGAAAGAAGTCTCACTTCACAATAAGTAGTTTTACATAACTTATTGCATCCATACAAGTAAAGAAATAATCAATAGATGATAATATTTTTAGTAGATGATTAAAAAAGATTGGAATTCACATTTAGATTTAAAGATAACACAAAGTTTATCATTTTAATCTTCACAAATCCACCAAATGATCTCTTGAGATGCAACGTTCCAAAAAAATCAACATCCTTCTTATTCACTTTGAAATAATTTCATTAAAAAAAAAAAAAAACTCAAAAATCTAAACACAAAGTTTTAGATTGCTTAAACTCTCTTATTTTAGCTACAATTTCTTTCCAAAAATTACCAACCCCAAGCACATAGGCTTGCACTTATATATATATAATTTCAAAAGTCAAAAACAAATAGGAAACAACTTCTTAAATTTTTAAATCATGCACTAAAACTAGGAACCATTGAGAGGCATCCTCCTATAATTTATCCTCTATGGCATGCAACACAAAGTTTGCTTAAGTAAAAGGCTTTTACAAAATGACTTCAAGTAATAACATTTAACCAAGTTACTTGAGACTTACATTTTACAAAGTAATATACCTAGGCAAGTAACTTCACTAAATAAATTTACTTAGAGTAATCACTTATACCAAAGTTACTTCAAACATATGATAGAAGAAAATGGAAAAAAGAAAGAAAAAGTTGTTGAGAAAAGGAGTAACAATAATAATTCCACATCGTGGGTTTTGGATCTACACTTCTCTTGATATTTAATATGTTGGGACATCATGAATTATACTGTTACATCACCTATCTTAGCAACTAATTTCCTCTCCATCTTATACCTTAGTAGTTCTCTCTCCAGTTTTTTCTAGTATGCTTTTACATTCTCAATCTTGGGTTCAAGCCTCTTAACATTTTGTTGATTTTTTTAATCTCCTTTATAGATTTTTATATGAAAGGAGCAGAAGATTTCTCAATTTTTTGATTGATTTATTGATGCAATCCTTCAAGTGTTCTTGAATGCTCATCTGAACCAGTGAGGTAGTAGATACAATCTTACAAATCTACTTTCACATCTTGAGCTTCTTCTTCTACAGTTTTTATTTCCTCAAGCATGGCTTCAAAAATACATAGGTGAAAAGATATAATGAGCTCTTCTTTCCTTGCCTTCTTTAGTGAACCTCTTTGAATAATTTTTTCTTCAATCAAAACTTTCTCTCTTAAAGCATTTATTCTATCTAGGATTTCTTTTTATAATTTAGATATTTCATTCTCATTTTCAATTTCTTTCATCAATGCCTTTAGCTATGCTAGTTTATTTTTTATGTCAGCCAAGTTTTCTAGGATATTGAGAAACCATTTTTGAGTAGTATGCAAGATCTTCTCTATCCATTCATTAATGGATCTAGTCTTGTCCTCAGTTTCTTCTACTTTTGTGACTACTTGCTAACTAATTAAATCATCTAAAATAATTTATTATTATGGAGTAAACCTTACTACTTTGGCTATTATTTCACATAACTTAGAGTTTTTATCTTTAAATTTATCCTTAGCATCCTTTTCCTCATTGATATTCTTAAAAATAGTGTTAATCAGAGTCTGAGTATCTTACTTTAAGCCTTGTATGGTAACTTATCCAGGGAATAATTTTGTGACTGTTAAATCTTTCTCAGTGATTTCACTTTTATTCATGCCCTATGGAGGAGCTGATACCTCTACAAATTTATGCCCTAAAGGTTCAATTATTAGCTTATAAGTTACTTTACCACTATTAGGCTTCTTTATTTTTCTATCAAGACTCTTTAATAGCTACAAATCAATCTCCTCCAAATTTGTCACTTCTCTAGTTTTAGGAACTATCTGCAATGCTAACTAGGATCAAAAGTTTGAACTTGAAGTAGTAGCTGAATGTACAATCATTTACTATTGATTCTTTCTAACCATTAATTCTTGAGAGGGAGTTTCTTGTGCACTTGAAACATTTTGAGAAACATTGGTAACTATTTACTCATCCTTTTATTTCTCTCGTTATCTCAATCTCTTTCTTCTTCTCTTCTTCTCTTCCCTTTTCCTTTTCCTTTTCCTTGTCTATCTCTACTTATTTATCCTTTTCATTTTCCTTCTCCTTCTTTGTCTCTGGTTCTTTCTCCTTTTTTTGGTTCTTTCTTGTGGTGCCTCTTGAGATGAGGTCACTTCTTTGGCATTTACTTATTTTGGTTGTTTTATAAAGGTGGGTTGATCATCTGAAGGGGGTAGAGGTGGAGTAATGGGTGGAGAAGATGGAGGAAGAGGAGGAAGAAAAACAATCTTCTTTTGAATGGGATTGTAGGGAGTCCTGATGCTATGAGATTTTAAGGGTGGCATGAATACTGATGGATCTAGGGTAGGTGTAGTAGAAGTAGGAATGATGGGTGGAGAAGTATTTATAGAAGTGAAAAAATGGGTGTGGTGATATATAGATAGGTTGGTTTTTTATCCTTGACCATAGAATAAGTGTCAACATTTCTTTTCAACTTTAATTTCTTTTGCACTTGACTAATTTCTCTGTGTACTATTTCTTCCTCTTTTGGCTTATCTGCGTAGTTTCAGTCATTAACTGCTTCATGCACTACCCCTTATTAAGAATCTATGTGAAATTCATGGAAAGGACCATATAATTTTTATCTACAATAGTTTTAACTTGATCTTTTCTGAAAATAATCTTTAGAAGTGGGGTGTTACACCCTCCTACTACATGGTGGGCATCACTAGTTACAATTTCATCATCTTCCATGTCCTCAGGAATTATATCTAAATCAAAAGCATGAATATGTTCAATAGTCAATCTATTATTTACTCTTCTTATTACATCAAACTCATCTCTACAATCAATCTAAAAATCTTCAAGTGCAAGAATATGCATATATTCAAGAGAAATTGTATTTTGAGCTATGCCTCTACAATCAAAATTTGTTGTAGCTTCAAAATGGGTTTGATTGTAGTTATGGTACATTTTATTTTGCATGTTATTCACTTTGTAAATGCTAAGGAAATGATAGTGACCAAAAATTATAGGAAAACTGATAGAGGGGTGGTGAATATTTGACTGTAAGTCATGCAAATCAACTAGTTGCCTAAATAATTCCATGAGAATCCATTTATTAATAAGATATTTGGGCAATTTGATTAGTGTGCCTGAGAAACCACCAACTCTAATGTATATGAAGTTGAGGAATTGAATGAAAATGCATCTAAATTGAGAAACTACATCCCATGATGAATTAGATATTCTCTTGTATTTTAGAGTTACATTTAACTTGTAAATGATTTCATAGAAGAATCCATCATTCACTATTTTATAATGCTTGTAGTACTCAAAAAAGAACCAATTGAGGGTAATACTCATATATGGGCTCTATTTTCAATATTCCTTTTGTAGTTATCTTAGTAAAGGATCCATTTGATGTTGTAGCATATAATAGATATGAGGTTTTTTTGAAGTCAAAAGTCTACAAGACTGCTTAACTATTGATCAATGTTCTCACTTATCAACCTTGCCCACTCAATCATAGTAGAGATCTTGGAGATGTCAAGAGTTCTAATGTATGCATAAATCCAGGTTGAGATGCACTTAGTTTTCTTCTCCCCATTGATTTTGCATTGAAATTGTGTGATGTCATCAACTTACTAGATGAATTTAGACCTTACTATCTATTTAGGGAACCTTGAGGGTTGTTTAAATTTCTTCAGATAGTTAGTGTTCATTATCTCAATGCAATCAATTATCTTATTTTACCATTGACTCTTCACTTTTTCCATTATTATATCAATCACTTTATATGATGTTGGGATCTTTAGATAGTAGTTAAAATATTGAAAATCCAATCTTATCACTACATTACCAATAGTGTATTTCACAATCCTAGTAATAGAATAATAATACTTGGCACATGCTAGGATAAACATTGGTTGTGTAGAACTTGGGAATGCTACAACTTGTAGGATCCCACTATTGGTCATTGCTTGTATGAATGGAGTTTTAGATATAGCTTTGGATCTCTCCAACAACTTAGTCACTAACACATGTCTTATATCTATATCACTTATTTTAGTTAACTTAGAAGTGATACACAATTCAATAGGGTACCCTTTATACTCATATTTCATCTTTGGTTCTTGTGACTTGACTCTCTTTGATTTTGTTTTACCCTTCCTACTTGGCCCAGGGATTTATTCAAGTGCTAACTCAAGGACTTATTCAATTAAAGTTATTATTTCTTGTACTTCTACTCCAACTATTTATTCCTTTGATCCTTTTGACCTTGACATTTATTATGGTTAAGTCTAGAAAAACTTGACAAGTGATCTAGAGAACTTAGTAATTGCTCCTACTAGTTTAGAAAAGGTTGAAGAAATGAATCAAGTTATTGCATCAAGTAATACTTCTAAGAAAAATTTATATTTTAGGTAGTAGAGAGCCTTGATAAATCCAAGTAACTCATAGTAAGTAATAGAGTAACACAACTTTAGGTTGGTTTAGATAATATTCAAGTTCTAAGTACTCAAGAATCTGAGCAGGTAATAGGTATGGACAACTTTGAGTTTCTTTTAGCTTATAAATTTGGGTTTGTATTAACAAGTTACTTGGGTTTGAATACTTGAGTAAGTAATGAGTAATGAGGAGTTTAGGTTCCACTTGAGTAGCTACTTTAGGTTTTACTTCGGTATTTTAATGGGTTTCTCAAGACTTAATTCAAATTTTCTAATGTAAGTAACTTGTGTTGAAAAGCCCATAGAAGTAAAAGCAGTGAGTAGTAGTAAATATAGGTAAGTAAGAAATCATTGTAAGTTTGGATAGGTGGGATGCTTAAGAGTCTCAAGTTTTTTAAGGCAAGTAACTCAAGCTAAAGACTCTAAGTAAGTAGTAAGTTGTGGAAAACCCAGGTTTCTTTGCTAGGGCAATAGTCAACTAGGTTTTAGATAGGTTTTCCCATTATTGGATTTTGAGTAGGTTTTTACATGCTTAATGTTTATGATATTTTTAAAAAGACTTTAAACAACATTTTTTAATGAAAAAAATGGATTCAAATACAAGTAAAACAAAAAAATATAGTGAAAACTCCAAATGACATATGCAAACTTACTGGTAGGAAAAACAAGATTTTCAAAAAGGAATGGAAGGATAAAATAGGAGGAAAACAACTAAAATACCTTGAATTAAAATGGGTTGAGAGAAAATAACTCCAAAATTTCTCCAAAGGTGCAAATAGTGTTGATTTGTGTTCATAGAGGCGGCAGCTTGGTCAAACAACTTGAATGCCTAGTGGAAAATGAGGTGGATTTTCTCAAATATTTATATTTACCAACACATTAATGACAAGTAGGTGACACATGTGAAGGAACCACATAAACCTTTGGCTTTTTGTTTGTTTTCTTAGACTATTTTTCTTAATTTGGCTCCTAAAAGTTAAGCAACTTTGTAATCCTGATTTGGTCTTGGATAGTGAGTATTTTGGGTTCATAAACCTTCACTACTTCTACTTTGGGCTTTGAGCAAGTGAAATTACTTTGAAAACCTGATTTTATTTCGTTAGTGTTCCATGGATTTATGGGAGTACTTTACTTATCTTTTGATATGAATTAAAGTTGTTTCTCAACCCCTGTTTGACCTGAGTAGTTCAACTCAGGTTTGTGGGTAAGATTTGCTTTTCACTTGATAAGTAAAGTAACTCAGAGAACCTGAGTTTACATGGAAGTGAGGTCAAACACTTAGATTTTTGATCCTCATGGGAAAGATGAGTAAATGGGTTTTTTAGTGATGGTATTGAACAAATGTTTTCTCATCTTTTAGAGAAATTTGAAGTAATTAGAATTGAAAGTAACCATTATGAAAATAACTAAAGACTAAGTCTTATTCAAGGAGACTAAGTTTTAATAAGAAAAATTAACTCACAAAAGATAAAAGATAAAAAATTAATAGGGGTATCTCAAAATTCTATACGTGAAAGTTTGGGTGACACCAGCTTGATCTGATTGGGGACATTTTTGTTTCTATCAGAAAGAAAGAAACAAGGATGAGATCCCAATATCTCTAGTTTTGAGTCTTTTCTATTGGGTACAAAGTTATGTAAAAATTCAATCATGAAAAATTACCAAAACAAACAAAAAAAAAAAAAAAAAATGAAATTTGAGGTTTTATTTATGTACATACAAGTGTTACCTTATTGCTCAGTTCTTGTAGAGCTTTAGGTGTTTCCCATTGTAAAGTAGTGGTAGTTCAATTCTATCTTGATAAGCTAGGATGAAACTATCTCTTCCAACAATGCTTTTTATAGTGAAAGGCCCTTTCCATAGGGATTCAAACTTGTCATGCTTTCTTTTTTATTAATTCTACTTATCTCATAAAAGGACTAGGTCACCAACTTCAAACTATCTATCTTGAGCCTTCTTATCAAATAATTTCTTCAATTTCATTTGGTGATCAATCAGCTGATCAACAACTTGAGTACAAACCTATTTTAGTTTAGTGAGAAACCTAATCCTCTTATCAAGTGAATCTTGATAAGTTGCATATTTAATAGCTTTAGATAATCACAAAATAGGTAGTTATATGGTAATTGGTATCTCAACATTTATTCCATATAACAGTTGAAAAGGATACATACCAATGGATTTCTTTGGATTGATTATGTCAGCCCATAGTGCATCAAATAGCTTCTTATGCTAGGTGCATTGATTATTGTCCACCAACTTAAAAATGATGGTCATCAAGTTCTTGTTACTTGATTTAACTTGACCATTCTCTTAAGGATAGTGATTTGAAGTATGAACTAGGTCTAATCCATATTAGCAACAAAAATTAGTTAGTTCCAATGAAGATAAATTATTTGTATTATTAGTGACTATCTTGTGAGTAACATCGAACCTCACTACAATTTTTTCTTTGATGAAGTCACATACAAATTTAGAAGTGGCATGTTTGATTGAAATGGCTTCTACCCACTTTCTGAATTAATCAATTGCAGTTAAAACATAGTAATGTCTAGCACTTGAAGAAGGATTCAACTTGCCAATAAAATCCATGCCCTACTACTAGAATGGTTCACTAATTATAACTAGTTTTAATGGAAATTCCATCAACTTTACACATCCCATAAAGTGTTGACATGATTTCCACTTAGCAACCCAATTAGACGTGTCTTGGAAAAGGGTAAGCCAAAAGTACACTACACATAAGATTTTGTGTGCTATGACTCATGTTGATAAGTGACCTCCACATGATCTATCATGAAACTACTCTAGTAATTTGATTTTCTACTCTTTGTCCACACAAAAAAGGAAGACACCATCAATTTATCTTTTGTACAAACTATTATCCCAAAGGACATAATCCTTTGACTTCAGCTTGATGGTATGCTTTTCCTTATGTGTCAGATTAGCTATACATTCTCCATAAGTTAGGAAGTAATCAATATTTCTATACCATTCATCCACAAGATTAACAAAAAGTAACATAGGCAAATCTTCATTTGATTCATCTTGGAGTGAAGCTACCACTTCATCTATATCATTAGATTTTCTCTTTGTCATCAATTGGCACAAGCCTCTTTCTTTTATCAGCTTCATTGGTTTGATATCAATATCAAACTCTTACACCTTAGCTACCTAGGTGCCTCTCAGTAATCCCAGTTCTTATTGTGTTAGAATTGATTTAATTATAATGTTAGGTACATATACTTTAGTATGTGAAGACAAAATGTAGTACCTAAAAACTTTGCATGTTTTGACTATAGCAAAGGTGTGTTTCTTCATCTGTGAATACTTTAGTTCCAAGATTTTCAATGGCTATCTCATGAAATATATGAGGGATTCAATACCATCATCATTCTTTTGTAAGAGTATGGCTGACATAGTGTGCTCAAAAGAATAAAAATAAAAAATAACTTCCTTATTGAAATCCAGGGAAACCAGTGTTGGAGCTTCAACTATGGATACTTTGATCCTTTCAAATGCTAACTTACCTTTTACATTCCACTTAAATCCTTGTTTATTTTTCACCATATCATAAATATTTCAAGTCAACTCAGTAAAATTAGGAATGAATCTTTTAAGGAAATCGACTTTACCAAAGAATGAATGTACTCCCTTCTTGGGTGTATGCATAGGTAAACTTTGAATAGATTTGACTCATTTTGGATTAATATTTTTTCCCTCTTTTAAGACTATGTGACCAAGAATATTTCCTTCAGTCACAATAAATATTGATTTCTTAGAATTCAAAGAAATCCCATGATCCTTGCATTGGATGAGAACTTATTCTGAATAAATCATATGATTACCTCTTTTTTTGGAGAAAACTATCAAGTCATCAAGGTACACCTCAATACTCTTATTTTTTAAATGTGAAAATTCTATATCCATTTCTCACTAAAAATTTATTCCAACATTAATAAACCCAAAGGGCATCTTCTAATAAGCAAAGGTCTCCCATGGTGTTGTGAAAGTTATCTTGTATTGATCTTCCTCAACCACTTTATCTGATTATACCTTGAGAAACCATTTAACATGGACAACATCTCTAAACCTATAACCACTTACAAGGTATGATCCATAATGGATAATGGGTAGTTATCTTTTAGAGAATGTTGATTTAAATTGCATAAATCAACACATAGGCATATTTATCCATTTTTCTTTCTCATTAGGATAATGTTAGTTAACCATTCTGAATGGTGAATTGGATAGATGATCTCAGCATCAAAAAGCTTTTGTATTTTAGAGTAGATAGTACCCAAAATTATTGGGTTATGGTGGTGTAGATTTTTCTTCAAAGGCTTTACTTCTATTTGAAATGGAATATAGTGTTGTACCTCATCTAGATGGAAGGTCTTTAGGTCCTTATAGGACCAAGTGAACACATTAATGTATTTTTTGAGAAACTTAATGAATGCTTATTTTTATTCTTGAGAGTAACATTTTCTAATGTTGACCATCTTAGGCTCTTCTTCACTACCCAAATTAACTTGTTGTACTTCTGAAGATGAACTATTACCATATTCTTTCTTTTTCTTTAAAAATTGATCATACTTGTCAAAGATCTCTTCTATAGAAACTAACCCTTTAGGGATTTTATTTCCCTTTAATTGAATTATATATTGACTATTAGTGAGATTAGGGTCACTGATACCTATGTCATCTAGCATGGAAATGAACTACTTATTTCAAAGTGTAGCTCCTCAAAGTTATCTTGCTACTCAAGGAATGTAGCTATTTGCTTGTCATCATTGAAAACTTGCCACTAGTCGACATTATCTGAAACCTTTGGATGGTAAACCATCTCTACTTTATAATTACTTTCTCAAAAAAGTGTAAGTTGCTAATTTGGTTTAAGTAGAGATGTATTAACTACAATAGAATTAGCTCTAGAGTTATGATCATGAGGAATTGAGTTGATTGAGAAGGCTAAAAAATCAAGTGTTACACTTAGAACTCGATCATGGTAGTGCTTACGCTTATCTTTTTTCACTTGATATTGACCATGAATTTGTCTTACTATTAACTTAACATCTCTTTGTGATTTTAAAAGTCTTACTCCCTTTTCCTTTGCTTTTTCAAGTCCTAACAGGAGTGCCTCATACTCCATCATGTTGTTGGTATTTTCAAACATGAGTTTTTAGCAGTAAAGAAATACTTTACCATTAGGTGATATCAATTCCACCCCAGCACCTAAACTAATAAAACTATAGCTACTATCAAACTCTAGCATCCATATATTATCTTCTTATTATACTTCCTCTAATTCTTGTATCTCCTTGCCAAATTCAAGGTAGTAAACTCTATGGTATAATTCTTCAAAAATAATCTATGACCTTAGATCATCAGACTTAGAAATCATATATATATATTTCTTTTTAGGCTTAAGTTTCTAATTTAATCCTTTTATTGGAATGTGAGCACATGACCAATCCATTTTTACTTCTCTACCCAGATCTTTGTAGAAGTTTTTACTTAGTAACAATCCATAAGAGACAGGAATATCCACAACTAGAATTGTCATTTTGAGTCTTTTATCTAGAAAAGTTACCAGGACAACTTGGGCATCTTTAATCTATCCAATCACAAAAATTTGTCTCTCCATTAAGTAACATTTGCCTATTGTCTTAGTCAAATTAAGGCTGAGGGCATCAACTAATTTAGTTGGTATAACATTATCAAAGGCTCCAAAGTTTAGGATACAGTTGCTTAACTTAAAACCATTGATCAAGAGAGACATAGAATGGCTCTATCCTTTTAGATGTGGAAGTAGATGTGGGAGAAGTAGTTATAGCATTGACATATTTGAGAATAGGCAAGATACCTTTTGAGGCATTGGTTGTATTTTTTGACCCTTTATTTTATACATACTTGACTAGTCTATTTAGCTGCTTTGGATAAGACCTCAAGTATTTGGCTTTTGACATTTGAATTTTGGTTTTCTTTATGTGATCAATTATGTCAAAAGAGGGAATGGATGAAGATAGATTAGGATTAGTTTTAGTAGTATGAGTTACTAGCTTATGAGTTTGAGAATAAGAAGCTACATACTTATCTTTTAGAGTAAGAGAAGAAGGTCAAGGACAACCTCTTTAAGAATGTTTACTTCTGATCTAGAGTTTCCTTTCTCTTATTCTTTGGAAGTTTTTTCACTAGCTTATTAAGTCTGTGACCTTATAAACACTATAAAAGAGTGACTATGATCTTCTTCAAATGCTTCTTCATAATCACTTTCTAATTAATATTCAAGGTAGCCTATGTTGGAGTCACCAATAGGATCTACAAAGTCATCTTCATCAATAAGACTTTGATTAGTATCATCAATCATCTGATCTTCTTCATTCATCTCAATGTAATTTTTGGGAGCATCTTTAATTTCCAATCTTTATATAAGACTAGTAATTTGGTTCCTATTTTGATTATTAAAACTTCATGCAGGTGTATTCTTGGTAGGTACAATATGAGTACCTTGATAAATTTGCCTTTTGACTTTTAGCAAATCATTAGCCAACTTCTATAATAGGGTATTAGTGGTTTGTGATGTGTTTAAAGTAGAGTAATCACCCTTATAAGTTTTTTTCTTAATCTTTTTAGCCATTATCAAGTCATCTTCAACCTCTGTAGCAAGATTTTGAGTAGCTACTAAATCAATAGGACATGCTCTGCACAGTTGTTAACTAACCTCTAATAATTAAGCATTGATGAAGAAGCACTTATGATTATCTCTAATGGGTAGAGTAGTTTGAGGGATTTTATAAAATAGTCCTTTAAACTTAGAAATGAAGTCTCACATGTGTTCATGTGGTTCTTTTTTAAGTTGATCTAGTTGGGTAAGCAATATGTGAGAATATTCTATAGCTTTGACTCTCTTTTCAAAATATTTGCACATAGTGGCCCAACTAACTACAGTGCCAGGAGCTAAATGGTAAAACCATTCTATAACTAAGTCATGCAAGGTCTCAATGAAGAGTCTGACTGAGACATCTTCATTTTCAATGCTAATTACTCTATAAGCTACAAAGAAAGCAATGAAGTGGTCATCCAAAATTTGTTTTCCATCATCTATGAATTTTGAGAAATTCTTTCTTGACTCCTTTGAAAAGTCATGGAGAGGAAGAGTCAAATTTAGTGGGCCAATTACTACCCCCCAAGGAATAGGAAGTGGTAGCACCATTCTTATAAGAATAAGGAGTTGAGGATTGGTAGATTGGATTATTCCTGAGGAATTATGCTTTAGTTGGTTCAAAATAGTTTGTACTTGTCTCACAGGTGAAAGGCTAGCTCTTCTTATTCTGGCTTGGATGGGAAAGCTAAAATTGAACCATTATTGTAATTCAAAGAAGTAATCAGTTTGACCTTGAGCTCTCCTTGCTCTGGTGAAAGGTCAATTTTCTAGATTGAAGTGTAAAAATTATTCTAAATATTTACTCAAGTAATTTGGTTTATAAGCAAAGACTAAGGTGGTAGTTACTTGACATGCAATGAGTTTAAGATAGACAAGGTGTAAAATAAAACATGGCTTCTAAACATGCAATAACTTGAATAAAAGCAACATGCCTATTTTTTAAGAGCTAACTTTAGCAAGGGCACACTTTAATCATAGGTGCATAACTTAATTTGCATGCAGTGTTCTAGATGAACAGTTTGGGGAACATGCAAATTTTGAATAACTATGAGTTATGCTATGCCTATCTTGACTTGTGTAAGTAATCTAATTCTAATTTTGGGAGTTTAGTTTGTAGAGTCCTCAACAGAGTCACCAAAAACTATTGGCTAGATATTCCATAGGCTATCAAAAATACTTAGGTAGGATTAAATCCCCTTCATTTAATGGTAAAGCCCTCATATGCTTATGTCTATTTACTTTTAATTATTCATAGCTCTCAGTTATTCATAGATTATGTGCAAGTTATCTTATTTTTAGGGTATTACCTTAATCAAAAAGTTCATGAACCCTAAAAAAGTGATTTTATAGCAAGTAAGTAGTTGTTTTAGAGAATGTATTAAGAAATTTTGGGAAATTGAGAATGAAAGACTAGAACATTTGAGAAGAAATAAGTCACACTTCATAATAAGTAGTTTTATAGAACTTATTGAATCCATATAAGTAAACAAAATTTAAGAGATTATAATCATTTCAACAAATGATTAAGAAAGATTGGAATTCACATTTAGATTTAAATATAACACAAAATTTGCCTTTTTAATCTTCACAAATCCACCAAATGATCTCTTAAGATGCAAAGTTCCATAGAAATCAATGTCCTTCTTATTCACTTTGAACTAATTTCATACCAAAGAAAAAACTAAAAAATCTAAACACAAAGTTTTAGATTGCTTAAACTCTGTTGCTTCAGTTAAAATTTATTTCCAAAAATTACCATCCCCAGGCATGTAGGCTTGCACTTATATTTACACAATTTCAAAAGTAAAAAACAAATAAGAAATAACTTCTTGAACCATTGAGAGGCATCCTCCTAGAATTTCTCCTCTATGGCATGCAATGTCTGATGACTTGTAGCACTTATCAATTTTATTGTTTGGATTAAAAACAATCTATTTGCATGCAACAAAAAGTTTGCTGAAGCAATTTGCTTTTACAAAATGACTTCAAGTAATGGCATGTAGCCAAGTTACTTGAGTCTTACATTTTAGAAAGTAATATACCTGGACAAGTAACTTCACTAAATGACTTTACTTAGAGTAATTACTTATAACAAATTTACTTCAAACATATGATAGAAGAAAATGGAAAGAAGAAAGAAGTTGAGAAGAGTAATAACAATCATTCCATGTTGTGGGTTTCAGACCTACACTTTTTTTTGTATTTAGTATGTTAGGACATCATGAATATACTAATGCATCATCTATCTTAGAAATCGATTGCCTCTCCATCTCATACCTTAGCAGTTCTCTCTCTAATTTTTTGTAGTATACTTTTACATTCTTAATCTTGGGTTCAAGCCTCTCTAACATCTTGTTGATTTTTTATTAACTTCTTTATAGATTTTTTTGTGAAAGGAGTAGAATATTTATCAATTTTTTTCTTAAACTATTGATGTAATTCTTTAGGTGTTCCTTAATTCTCATATAAACATATGAGGTGGTAGATAAAATCCTTCAAATCTACTTTCACATCTCGAGCTTCTTCTTATAGAGTTTTTATTTCTTCAAGCATGGCTTCAAAAATATAAAGGCAAAAAGATATAATGAGCTCTTCTTGACTTGACTTCTTTACTAACCCTCTTAGAAAAATTTGTTCTTCAATCAAAACTTGTTCACTTAAAACATTTATTCCCTCTAGGCTTTCCTTTTGTAATTTAGATATTCCATTCTCATTTTCAATTTCTTTCATCAATGGCCTTAGCTATGCCATTTTATTTTTGATGTAAACCAAGTTGTCTGGGACCTTAAGAAACCATTTCTAAGTAGTATGAAACATTTTCTCTATATATTCATCAGTGGCTTTAGCCTCATCCCCAATTTATTCTACTTTAGTGACAACTTGTTGACCAATTGAATCACTTGAAATAATTGATTTTGGGGGGGTAGACCTTGTTACTTTGGCTATTATTTCACACAACTTGGAATTTTTCTATTTTAAATTAGACTTACCAGCCTTATCCTCATCGATCCCCTTAAAAAGAGTGTTAGTCAGAGTCAGAGTATCTTGATTTAAGCATTCTATGGTAACTTCTCCAAGGGATACTTTTGTGACCATTAAGTCTTTCTCAGTGACTTCAATTTTATTCATGTCCTGTGGAGGAGTTGATACCTCTACAAATTTTTATACTGAAGGTTCAATTATTAGCTTAGAATTTACTTTAGAACTCTTAGGCTTATTTTATTTTCTATCAATACTCTTTAATAGCTACAAATTAATCTCCTCCAAATTTTATCACTTCTTTAATTTCAAGAACATTCTACAATGCTAACCAAGATGAAAAGTCTGAACTTGGAAGAGTATCTGAATGTATAATCATTTATCATTGATTGTTTCTAATCATTAATTATTGAGAGGGAGCTTCTTATGCACCTAAAACATTTTAAGAAACATTGGGAACTATTTACTCATCCTTTTCCTTCTCTTTCTCTTTCTCAATCTCTTTCTTCTTCTTTACTTCTTTTTCCTTTTCCCTATCCTTCTCTATCTCAACTTATTTATACTTTTCCTTTTCCTTATTTATCTCTACTTTTTTCTCCTTTTTTGCCTCCTTTTCAAGTTCAACCATTTCCTTTTACTTTTCTTGTGGTGCCTCCTAAGATGAGGTCATTTATTTGGTAATTACTTGCTTTGGTTGTTTTTTAATGGTGGGTTGATCATCTAAAGGGGGTGGAGGTGGACTAGTGGGTGGAGAAGATGGAAGAAGAGGAAGAATAATAGTCTTCTTTTGAATGGGCTTGTGGGGAGGCCTGATGCTATGATATTTTGGGGATGGAATGAATACTGATGGATTTGTGGTAGGTGAAGTAGAAGTAAGAATGATGGGTGGAGAAGTATCTATGTAAGTGACCAAAGGGGGTGTGGTGATAATAGAATAGGTTGGTTCTTTATCCTTGACCACCTAATAAGTATCATCAACATTTATTTTCAACTTCAATTTCTTCTTCACTTGACTTCTTTCTCCTTGTATTATTTCTTTCCTCTTTTGGCTTATCTGGGTAGTTTCAGTCATTAAATACTTCATGCAATATCCCTTATTAGGAATCCATGTGGAAGTCATGGAAAGGACCATAGAATTTCTATCTACAATAGTTTTAACTTTATCTTTTCTAAAAACAATCTCTAGAAGTGGGGCATTATCCCCTCCTACTGCATGGTAGGCATCACTGGTTACAATTCCATCATCTTCCATGTCTTTTAGAATTGTAGATAAATCAAAAACATGAATCTGTTTAACAGTCAATCCACTATTGTCTCTCCTTCTTACATCAAACTCATCTCTATAATCAATCCAAAAATCTTCAACTATAAGAATATGCATATACTTGAGAGAAATTGTATTTTGAGTTATGCCTCTATAATCAAAATTTTCTCTAGCCTCAAAATTCATTTGATTGTAGTTATGGTACATTTAATTTTACACATTATTCACTTTTTAAATGTTGTGGCAATGATAGTGACCAATAAAAATAGGAAAACTGATAGAGGGGCCGTGAACATTTGATTGTAAGTCATGTTACTCAACTAGTTTCCTACATAATTCCATGAGAATCCATTTGTCAATAGGATATTTGGGCAATTTGAATAGTGTGCTTGATAAACCACCAACTCTAATGTATGTGAAGTTGAGGAAATGAATGAAAATGCATCCAAATTTGGAAACTACATCCCATGTTGCATTAGATACTCTCTTGTTTTTTAGAGCTACATTTAACTTGTAAATGATTTCATAGAAGAATCCATCATTCACTATCTTATAATGCTTGTAGTACTCAAAAATTACCAATTGAGGGTAATACTCATATATGGGCTCTATTTCCAACATTCCTTTTGTAGTTATCTTAGTAAATTATCCATTTGATTTTGTAACATATACTAGATATTAGGTCATTTTGAAGTCAAAATTTTGTAAGACACTACTTAATTGTTGATCGATGTTGTCACTTATCAACCTTGCCCATTCAATCATAGTAGAGCTCCTAGTGATGCCAATAGTTCTAATGTATGCATACATCTTAGTTGATAAACACTTGGCATTCTTCTCCCCATTGATTCTACATTGAAATTGTGTGATGTCATCAACTTCTTAGATGAAGTTAGACCTTACTATCTATTTAGGGAACCTTGAGGGTTGTTTAACTTTCCTTAGATAGTTAGTGTTCATTATCTTGATGCAATCAATTATCTTATTTTCCCATTAACTCTTAGATTTTTCCATTGATATATCAATCACTTTAGATGATGTTGGGATCTTTAGATAGTAGTTAAAATATTGAACATCTAATCTTATAACTACATTACTAGCAGTGTCTTTCACGGTCCTAGTAAGAGAGTCATAATACTTGGGATATGCTAGGACAAAGTTAAAAAGTTGTGCAAAACTTGGGAATATTGCAGCTTGTAAGATCCCACTATTATTCATTAATTACATGAGTGGATTTTTGGCTACATATTTGGATCTGTCCAACAACTTAGTCACTAACACATGTCCCATATCTGTATCACTTAGTTTAGTTAACTTGAAAGTGATACAAGATTTAATATGGCACTCTTTATACTCATACTTCATCTTTGGTACTTATGACTTAACTCTCTTTAATTTTGTTTTACCCTTCCTACTTGGCCTAGGGATTTTTTCAAGTGATAAATCAAAGACTTATTGTTGTTTCTTATACTTCTACTCTAGTTATTTCTTCTTCCAATCCTTCTAAACTTGACATTTGTCCTAAGAAGTGCTCTTGAACAGTTAGTAACTACTCTTGTTGGTTTAGAAAAGGTTAAATAAATGAATCAAGTTGTTGCATCAAAAAATACTTCTAAAAAAAATTTAGATTTCAAGTAGTAGAGAGCCTTGAGAACTCCAAGTAACTCATAGTAAGTAATAGGGTATCACAACTTTAGGTTAGTCTAGATAATCTTCAAGTCTTAAGTACTCAAGAATCTGAACAAGTAATAGGCATAGACAACTTGAGGTTTATTTTAGCTTATAACTTTAGGTTTTTATTAAAAATTTACTTGAGTTTGAAACCCTGAGTAAGTAATGAGTAATGAGGAGTTTGGGTTCCACTTGAGTATCTAATTTGGGTTTTACTTGGGTATTTTAATAGGTTTCTCAAGACTTAAGACTTTGAGTTTACTAATGTAAGTAATTTGGGTTGAAAAACCCACATAATTAGAAATAGTGAGTAGTCATAATTTGGGTAACCAAGCAATAATTTTAAGTCTAGGTGGGTAGGATGCTTAAGAGTCTTGAGTTTCTTAAGGCAAGTAACTCAGGATCAAAACTCTGAGTAAGCAGTAAGTTGTGGAAAACCCAGGTTTCTTTGCTAGGTCAACAGTCAACTAAGTTTTAGATAGGTTTTCTCATTCTTGGATTGTGAGTGGGTTTTTACATGCTTAGTGATTATGAGATATTTACGAAGACTTTAAACAAAATTTTTACATGAAAAAAAAATGGATTTAAATACAATAAAAATGAGAGAATATAGTGAAAACTTAAAATGATGTATGCAAACTTACTGGTAGGAAAAATAAGATTTTTAGCAAGGAATGAAAGGAGAAAACAAGAGGAAAACAACTAAAATACCTCAAACACAAATGGTTCAAGAGAAAATTTCTCCAAAAGTGCAAACAAAATTGATCAAAGTTTGTAGAGGTGGTAGCTTGGTCAAACATATCAAATTCTAGGTGGGAAATGAGGTGGATTTTCTCAAATATTTATATTTTCTAATACATTAATGACAAGTAGGAGACACATGTGAAGGATCCATATAAACCCTTGGATTTTTATTAGGTTTTTTGGATTAATTCACTTAATTTTGCTCTTAGAAGTCAAACAACTTCATAATCTTGATTTGGTCTTGGTTAGTGAGTATTTCAGGTTCATAAACCTTCACTACTTCTACTTGTGGCTTTGAGCAAGTGAAGTCACATCAAAAACATGATTTGATTTAGGTAGTGTTCTATCAGTTTGCAAGAGTAATTTACTTATATTTTGATATGAAGTAAAGTTATTTCTCAACTCTAGTTTGAATTGAGTAGTGCAAATTAGGTTTGCAGGTAAGATTTGATTTTCACTTGATAAGTAAAGTAACTCAGAGAACCTAAGTTTGCCTGAAAGTGAGCTCAAACACTTAAATTTTTTATCCTCTTGGGAAAGATGAGTAAATGATTTTTTCAGTGATGGCCTTGAGTATATGTTTTCTCACCTTTTGGATTAATTTGAAGCAATTGGGAATGAAAGAAACCATATTGAAAATAACTAAAGACTAAGTCTTATTCAAGTGTACTAAGTTTTAACAAAAAACAAGTAACTCACAAAAGACAAAAGATAAAAATTTAATAGGGGTATCTCAAAATTCCATGTGTGAAATTTTGGGTGACACCATAATCCTAATTTTTATTTACCAAATAACATGAATGTTCACATACCTCTATCTTTAGTTGAATTGATTAAGCATCTACCTAGGCCTCTTTCATGAGAGATTGACCCTACTTGTCCTATGAAATCATGGTATGATCCTAACAAGTTTTGTTGGTTTCATGCTAGTTGGGATCATTCTCATGAGACTTGTAGATAACTTCATAATTTAGATTTGTATTTTTTTCTTGGCCCTCATTTTTATCATGATTCCATTATACATAAGCATCAACGAGCCTATGAGATTGCTCTTAAGTAATATAAATCAAATGACAAATCTCAATCCTTGAGTCAATCCAATGCTCATTTGGATATCTAAAATGATCTTTTACTTAATCATCAACCAATTTAAGACAACCAAGACAAGCCCACCCCTTCATCTAACAATGTTGAAAGTTTTGTTGAACCAACTTTTGAAGAGAATGTGGTTAGCATGACTAATATGTGAAGGGTGGTGGATTTCATTGATTCCCAATATATCTACACTCCTCCTCCATCTAAGACATATCATGTTATCCAATATTCTTCTTCAACTCATTTAAATGAGTTGGGGCAAGATGAACTTATTACTTTTGATGATCCAATTTATGATTCTCCCTTAGATAACACATCCCATACTATTTATACCACTTGTCCATCATCTTATAATACTAATGATAACTAAGATTCTAATAACACTTCTTCCAATTCTCAAAATAAATCTGAACTAAATAATTCTTCATCTCAACATGATTTACAACCTTGTTCTAAACCTCCTTATTATTCTTACCAACACAAATTTCAATGTACTTCAGCTCCTCCTTTTGAGGATCTCCTTAACCATTATGCACCTTTATCTAATAACCTTCTTATGGGATATGATGAGTGGGATCCCATTTCAGAACTCACTAATCTCCCATCTCAAATTTTGTTCCTTGAGCTTATGAGGACTTCTCCACATCATTGAAACCATCTTATGTAGTTCTTATTTGTGATGAATGTCCGTCATCTTCCCCTAGTAGGATGGGAGGTGGCTTTATCTTATTTTGAAGATAGTATTTTATAAAAATATGAAGAGATGTCTATCAACATTGATGAAGCTATAGACACTTATCTTTATCTATGATTTCCCATAGCTTATATAATTCTTGATGAGATTCTAATTCATGTAGATGATCTTCCCTTATTTATTATCATCTAAATAGGTGATATCCAAGTCAAGAATGCACTAATTAATGATGGTTCCAACACTTATGTTACTTCTTTCAATTTCATTAAAACTCTCGAATATTCTGAATGCAATCTCAAGTCTACATGTAGCACATTTCAAGGATATGATAGAAGGCAAATTCCTCCTCTAAGTTACATGTAGCTTCCCATTACCATCCCACCTATCACCATTCATGTGAAGGTCATGATATTTAACTTCCATTTATTTTATAACATCTTTCTTGGTAGGTCGTGGACTCATCACATGAGATATATTACTTCCTCTACTTTCTAATGTGTTAAGTTTCCTCATAAAGGAGACATTTACAATATTTAGGGTGACACTAACCCTTGGAATTTTGAACAATTCCAAGATCATGTCATCTTCAAGATTCCTGCTTTGGAGCCTTTGCCCAACATTCCATTTCATGAGTTTAAGCATCTCATCTTTATTGTTAACTTAACCTGAGGTTAAAATAGGCATCCCAAGCTCATTGATAACATTCCTCCTAACCTATTAGATTATGATGATGATGATCTTGATGATATTAACCTAAAAATTATAACTTCTGATCTCTCACCTCAGCTCATATCATAGTTTCCTACTTCCTTTCATCCTTGTTCTCATAAACCTCCTTATAATGACATTACCATAGTATTAACTAAGACTAACCATTCAAATTCACCATGCTTCATTAGATGACAAGATTATCCCTACCTCTGTCATTGATTTTCACACTTAGGATTATGATGATGGCTATTCCTTAGATGACCCAATATTAGGTGGTCTTATCCAAGCATGTGATGATGAGATTATTCATTATCTTTCTTATTTACTTGAGTATTTTTGTACATCTGATCATTTTCCTTAACTTATAGTTTTTGATTTTTGTATTTGTCCCCTTTATCATAGGGTAGAGATGACACTGACACCTCCAATTTTTAAAGACCCATGTAGGACTATGCTCATATATCATGATATGATTGGGCCTTACCATTTTGTTAGGTACCCTAACCCTCATAAATAGTTCACCCTTGAGGTTAGTGTGACTCTCCTTAGACATTTTTAGATCCCAATCCTCCCTTAGTATAGCCTATTATAATTGAGATTATTTTTACTCTTGCTATAGTTGATCTTATTTCTACTCCTACTGTTGTTAAGCCTACCCCTGTTTCTGATGCTATCACTCTTTCCATTAATCCTAGTTCTAGTCCTTCCTCATCATCACCCTCCCTTGGTGATGGTTTTATTCCCTTGCCTAATATGGATCTTTTGCCCACCAAATGGGCTAATGAGTGCTATTTGACTTCTTCCACTCTTATTTTACCTCCTTCTATGAGTGCTTCTACTAAAATGACCCATAAGCATATATGTTGCTTCTATGTGATAGATAATCATTCTTCCACCCATTGTCATAAGTTATGGTAATATATTGATACTTTTCATCCTTGTTTCCCATCATCATACAAACCCATACCTCCCCTAAAGGTATTTACTAAATATGTACCCAAGTATAGGAGTATATTATCTATGGCATATATGAAACACCCATCATACCAATCATTATTGTATCCTTCAAAAACATCTTAAATACCATCTTATAGCCATTTATAAACCTTATACCACTCCTCCTATGGGATTTTCCCACAAGAAGGATCCTCCTTATTTTCCCATTGCTCCACCTCTAGTGGTTCCATCCCTTTTTATGTTCCCTTCACCACCTTCTATGCCTCCACCTATGATTCCTTAACTTGTGGACCTTCCCTCACCCATTGATTCTTCTCTACCAGTGATTTCTACATCTCCAATATATCCCACTCCCATATATTCTTTTGAACATCTTTTGCCTAATTTTCCTCCTTAACATGATATATCAAGCATTCTTACTTTCTCAGTTGAAGAGATTAGACAAGAAGTATTTGCCCAATATTTATTGAAGATCGATGAAACTTTAGTAGAAGTGCATATCTAGCTTTATAGAGACTTATTTGATGTATTGGATAACGTGTGTGGATAGATTTACAAATATTTATGAGTACATGCATAGTTATTTCACATTTATATTTGATTGGATGTGTGATCCAATCTTATTTCTATCTGTTACATCATTTGACACTATGTCAAAAAATTTATTATCTTATATCATGATTTCTTTCTTATTGTATTATATCTTATCATTTATATTTCACATATGATTATCTTTCTTTATTATTGATTTCTCTCTCTTGCTTGAGTTTTTCTCAAAACTCTTTCTTGTATCTTT
Organism: Torreya grandis; assembly: GCA_037957365.1. NCBI lineage: Eukaryota > Viridiplantae > Streptophyta > Pinopsida > Cupressales > Taxaceae > Torreya > Torreya grandis. Next base: position 1,464,496 of record JARHVA010004425.1, on the reverse strand, counting down.
ATAATTATTTGCTTTCGTATCATCATTTTTCATAGATAATTTGTCATGGTAACTTAGTTATACAAACCTTGTTCCCTTTGGTTATTATCTCCTTTTACCATGTGATCAGTTAGCAAACAATCTATCTCATTTTTATCTCCTTTCATCGGTCCACTTTGGATCTCCTTTTTCCCTTCTTCCTTTTTTTATAAACTAAGCATATACATGGTTAAGACTCGAGATCACATGCTAGTTCATTGTCAATCCTAAGTGTCCTAGTCAGTCTTTGTCTTTGGTTACTTAGCTTTCTTTATCCTTAGCCTACAACTCATTCATGTGTATCACTATATCTCTCATGATTGGTCATTCTAAATCTCTATGGAGGAGGAATCTTAAAAATCCTTCAAAATAAAGTTAAAACCCAAATCATTTAAATAAAAGGCAATGCTATCAAAAGGAAAAAATATTCTTAAAAGTCTAATCACACTAAAAGACATGATTCGAAGCACATCTCCTTTTTATAGTCAAAGTTCAAACTCCACATTTGGCCTCACAGTAGAGCTAAGGTCCTTTGGGGTGTGGTAGGCCAATAAATTAGAAGAGGAGAATTAAAAAAATATTTTAGTGATACCTACTTTCTCACACAAGTACCTAATATTTGCAGTAGATCGATAGTTATTTAAGGGGTCTTAAAGAATGGGAAACACATCATGAGAAGGTAGGTCCATTTTAATTTTCCTTGTACCAATCTACCTTCATGATTTGATCTTAGTAGTACACTTATTTACCTACAAATCTTTGTGCATATAGTGAATAAATTTCCTTTGTACATATATGACCACTAGTCACTTAGTGTCTTCTCATGTCCTCAGTATGCCTCTTGCCTCCTAAGGTCTTCTCATAAGATGCCTAAGTCTTGATTTTTACATTCCCTTTTTCACTCCTTATATCCCTTATATTTACTCTTAAGAAATATTATTTTGTCTATTAATCAATCCCCTTAGGATTTCATTTGTGAGTTGCTTTGTAAGACCATGCATAAGACTTGACCATCCTAAAAAAATACCATCTTTTCCTTCCTATTACCCACATCCTTTATTACCTAATTTTTTTTCCTATTTATTCCACCCCAGTGGTGTTATCTTTATTGAATTGTAGTGTAAGACTATGGATAGGACCTAGCCCTCCTCACAAAATTTTCCAATACCCAAGTCACCATCCAAATTATATGTGCCAAATTTGAAGATAAGATTCGATCAATTATGAAGTTACATTTAATTTTCACATGCTTCCCATCTTGATTTAGTATGTTTTATGCTTACTTCATTTTTATTTTACTTTTTTATCTTCTTATTTTCTAAGTGCATGTAAGATTTCAACTATTTCTTGAATTTTTTATACTTCCTAGCTTGAATTAGTATGACCAATTTAAGACCAAACTTTTAAAAATTTATTTTTCTTTCATACTTCCTATCATGATTTAGTATGATTGATTAACTTAATTTAATTTGTTTTTATTACCATTTTTTCCCTTTTTACATACCTTCCATTTTATTACTTTATTTGTCATATTTCACAACGTGATTTAGTATGATTTTACTTATTTTAATTTGGTGCAAAAATCTTTCACATTGGTTTTAAAAAAAATCCTTTTAACCATCTTGTTTTACCATTTCTTGGTTCTTTATACTTAATCATTTTCTTGTTATTACACATTTCCTAACTTGAAATAATGTGTAGTACATTTTTGATATATTATATTTTTCCAAGTCCTTTTTGCCTATTTATTTTTAACCATGCATATGTTTTTCATAATGCTAGAAAAGAAACCACATCTCATATATTTCATATAACATATACAATAAAGCTAAATAACTGTGATAGAAAGAAATATATCCTAAGTATCCATAGCCTCAACCATAATGAACAACCGTAATAAACCATGATAATGACAACATACACATCCAACATCAATATGCCAAAATGAACCATATATACATCTCATGAGTTTAATACAACATATTCAACCATATATAGTGCTCCAAATCTATGGCTGGGCTCCATCCTATCTATCTCATGGCCCATCCATGTTTCCTACTAAGGCCTCAATTTGAATCCTCTAAATAGTACATTATAAGGAGGTTGTCTAAAATATCAATCCCTATACTTGTCCCTATAGGTGTCCTACCTACACCTATGACTCTACCAACTAGGTTTGAATCTCTATCATCTATGTTACTGTAGCTAGATGTGCAGCTCTCTCATCTACCAGGGCCTACCATGATTATAGATCCCCTACACTCATCACTTTTAGTGGCTACATCCTCTCTCTCTACACCTATATCTACCTCATTACCTCTTTAGCTAATTTGAACTAGCTCACCTAAGCTGGGGTAGATAATATACTCAGATCCTCTAGTGCCATGGGGTCATATGGCTATAGAGTCTCACCCAAGATATCATGGAGAGATTCACTCACTAGGGACCCCCATATCTCTTCCTCGTCCTAAAAAATCACACCAAATGGATATTAGATCACCGTTATATCTCAAAATATCTCTCTATTTTCAAAATAAAAAACTTTAAAGTAATAATATTCAACCACCTTTTCTTACCTATCTATATCTTAGATACTATGGTCTCACCATATACACAACTACCTAGCATAGTCTCCCCATCTGCATAACATCCTATCACCTCCTCTATAGGCTGCCTCCTCAACTCAAACCTATTTGTCATGGCTTATGTCTATCTCAGCCTATATCTAAGTGGTCTCTTTATCATCTCCTCTAGCTCACCTATGGGGTCATCTAGGATGGCAATAGTCTTGACTCTCTCTTATTCCTCTATTGAGGCCCTGTCCTTGGTGACTGCTACTCATCTCATTATAGAGCTTGTAGTGGTACATTTAGTATCTCTACCTCTACATCCCTATCCTCTTACTCAAATCCTCATCATGATTGACTAGTCCATGGTCACTCTTGACATGGACTCAGTGTCAGCCTCACTATTTGTGGCCCCAGTCCTCTCCTCCCCTATGGCCCCTTATATGTCAAGCCCACTACTTAAGCATTAGTATCAATGTCTTTAAATGAGGTAGGCCCATCTTCCCTAGCACTCATGCCATCAGATGTGGTTATCTCCACTAAAAATAGTGTCTAACAACCTCTATCCTCACTATCACTTGTGCAACTATGTCCCAGCTCACCCATGTAGCCGTTATGTGCTCATATAGCTACCACACGATGTTTATACATCTTACTAAATATAACACTAGTGCATAGGACATGACCCTTATTACCTAGTACTCTCTCTATCTCCATACCTGAGGTGACCTATCATCAACCACATGGGGCAACCTAATCAGTTGGTACATAGAAAAAATCTCATATATCTAAACTATCAATAATATGATTAGTCCCATGGTCCTCTACCCTCTAACTAACATCTCATACATATCATGTACTAGATGGACCCAAATAATGGAGCCTAGATCATATAGAACTTGCTCCTCCAAGATCATCCTGTTTAAGGCTACCATGAATAATGGTACCTTGCCATTTGATTTGTGACATAGCATATGCTATGTCATATGGCCTATCAGAGCCTTCCAAATATCTAGAAGCTATGATGTATAGACATCAAACATGATAAATCTCTTGATTAATACTATCATTTCTAAGCCTATAGCCTGTATGTCTAAGACTCCACTCTTCTAGGTTATCTAGTATCCCTATGGTCACTTGCACTCCTAATATAGGTAGCCCCAAGATGGCATGGACATCCTCTAGCATGATATCCACCTCTACTATATCCCCATCCACCTCCCATCTGAAGGTGTTAGTCAATCATTCTCATCAATTGAGGAACATGACTAACAAATCAGCATTGAGGGGGATCCAACACATATTAGCTATCCTGCCTAGACCTATGGATCTTAATCTAGTCCTATCTCCATATGATAACCTATCTAATAAGATTGGTAACTATGCCACATCCACAAGTCTCCAAAATATCTACTATCCCTACACCTAAGAAACAAAAAAGGATGTATTAGTTCCTCCATATCATGTATAGTCATAATACATTCTTTTTACATTTTTAATGCAAAAACAAGCCTAAACTATTTTATTTTAATCATTTTAACCTTCTTTTCACCTACTCGGTCATGTTTGACCTTACTTGGTTATTTTGGTCCATTATATCCCTCTTTCAGCCTTTTACACACTTTTATGTATCATTTCATCTCTTTGTTTAAAGTAATTTGACCAAGATTTTCCTATCTTTTTACCTGTTTGACCCAAAAATCTGAGTCAACCCCCTTATCTTCCCCTCCCTAGCATTGAGTTTCCATTTTGGACCTTTTGGACCACCTGGTAACTCTAAACTAGGCCATCAGCCTATAGAATGTATAGGGTTGACCCATGCCTACTGGGTTGACATTGTGGATTTTTCTCATTTCTATCCTACTAGATCGATTGGGTTGACCTAGTGCTTTCTACCTACTGACCCCTTGCATTTTCTTGAAAAAGTGTTATTTTCTCGCTTTCTTCCTACACCCTCTAAACCCATTTTTAGTATTCTTATTTTCTACCCATAAAATCTTTTTTTTTTTCATTTTGACATCTATAAATGCTTAAAATTCAAAATTACTAAAAATTTACTTAATTCAATACAAATTTTAAAAACTAGTTTGAGATTCTTAGTTGCATACCCGTAGTGCACCTATCACCACCTCTGGAGCCTTTCCTTGTCTAGCTTGTTATCTCCTCACCATCATAGCTTGTTTTATCTCTAGATCTCTTTTCCCCCTCTCTTACAAATCGAAATAAACAAATGACTTGTCTTTTTCCCTATTTAAAAACACTTTTAACAATTCAAATTCTTCAATTATTATCCCACATATTCCTTATTTTACTTATATCTTTGTTTTTACTCATCCATTTTGCAAACCATAAAATGTGTTGGATTCATGATGATGTAGAGATTATTTTACACTATCACATGTTTATCTTCTAATTTTTTGATTTTTGACTCTTTTTTTCACTAATTTTTGTAGGTTCATCTAGTGTTCCCTACATTGGACACCTTCACATTTATTATAGTCTACTTCTTTATCTATGGCACTAAGGTAAGTTAAAGGTATGTATTTTTCAATTCAGTCCTTTAATTTATTTTATTTTTTACTTACTTTACTTTACTTAGCATCAGTGTTGTGTGTTATCATGTTCTATCTTGAAGCACCATCCCATGTTACACGCACGTGACACATGATGAGTTTTGAGTGGGGCATATATACAAATAATATTTTCAATCTTTTATTGATTATTGATGCTTTTTATCTTATAAGAACCTATCAAATCTCAATATCTTTGAATGTATGCCTTAAGGGGTACATTGGGAAAGGGGTGGGTAGACCATCGGTGCTTCATAAGATTGTTGTACCTTTTTCCACTTACCATCTACACACTTGTCTCCTAAAACAATTAACCCTAAGCTTATTCTTCTTAGTCCTACCTATTTTAATCATTTTCCTCTTTCCATCCTCCTTTTCTTTCCCTAACACCCTTTTGAGTAGTTGGTTTACTAGGTTTATTGGGTTGACCCAGTACAATTTAGGGGTATTTTTCACTTTCTTAGCTTGTTAGCCTTTTAACCGACTTAACTCAGACCTAGTGAATTGTCCATAAAAACACATTGGGTCGACTGGGTTGACCTTGTATAACCAATGTTTATAGGAGGATTTAGGGCAAGATCTTCCTACATATACAAGTTCATTTCCCACCATTTTATAAGAGAAGAATTAAGAGTGAAGAAGTACGAATGGACATTTGCTTATTGACCATTCTACTTGAGGAATAAAGCTTAGGGTTCCATACTTTATTTGGAGATACGGATCTTGTCTTGTGGAGAAGTATTTTAGATTCTTAGATATGTTTTGTAGCCTATAGATAATTTATCTTCGTTATCCTTACATACCACAACAATCTCTTACAAAGCACCTTGGACAAGGGAGAGATTGAGGCTTAGTGGGTTCATCTCAAAGGTAAGTATTTCTAAATTTATTTCTCCTTTATAAGAGTAGATATATAATGCATTTATATTATTTTACCATGTATTAGGATTTCATATACATTGACGTAAGTATATGTCTTCTGATACATGTTTAGTTTAGTTGTTTTTTTATTTTTAACCCCCACTTTGTGCCATAAGCTTTGGTGTGAACTAGATTAGATTTAATTTATTGTTATTAGAATAAGTTAATGATTTAAAAATTAGGAATCCATTAGGGTTTTTGTGTAATTGTGTTATAATGTAGGCTTTGGAACCCTTCTTAGCATGATACGTTGTGACAAGTGATCCCCTAATCAAGTCTAGTAAATCCCCATATTGGTCACACTCCCAATTAAAAAGTGTATCCCCAATTAGAAGTGTAGGTATGATCTATCTTCTTTGATATAAGATTGATTTATAGACATGATACATTTTTTATTGCATACACATTACACTTTGACTCTTTTCAACAAGCCTAAATTGACCTATAGGTGTCGAGCTAACTATATGACTGCAAGTAAACATTTGTGTATGTTTATTAATGTGTAAATTACTCTTTTCCTTACTAATTAAGGAGTTTCAAAACCTCACATATGATTCTATAAATCCATATTCACTTTTATATCTATTTTGGGTTTATTTTCACCTTAAACTACATTTTTATTTTCAAACTCATACACACAGGACTGTGTGTCCACAGGTTTTAAAGTGGCTGATTACCTCCAAAGAGATTCTCTCTAGGACTTCATAGAATTATATGACTTCATAAACTCTATCCATATATCTAATCCCCAAATTTTATGCATGAAATTGCATTAAAACTCCTCTCATGATTTCAAAAAACTTGTAGGTGTCTTGTTGATTGTTAAGGCCTACTAAAGATCTCCAATAACCTATTAGCCCTCTAAAGCTTGTACATAGTTCCAAAGTATCCACTTTTATCTATTTCACATCTCAAATATATTTAAAAGTTAACTCTTTCCATTGTTCATACTGAATCTTTCTTGACTATAAGTGTATGTTAGGTATGTTGATTGTAATTGTTACTAGATCTCTTAACTGGGGTCAAAGAGATATTTATTTTAGTTAGTTCTTTATCTGATCTTCTTTGAGTTTTTATTATTTAAAATGGTTATTTAAACCTTAATATTTATATCCAATCTCTAACTCTATTGTTCTAAATTGCTCCTTCTTCTAAAGATTAAAATTGACCTGAGTTATCTAAGCCCAAGCAAACCTGTAGGTCTACCTTTTAGTCATTTCAGACTCTTTGAGGAACCATATTTGGACCATGAAAATGATATATAAAAAATTTAAAATGTTTTCTACTTTAATTCAATAATTTATAACACTTTCAATGTAATTTTGAGGCCTCTTTAAACCTCAAATCAACTCAAACCTACAAACTTCCTTTGAGAATATACACAGTCCTGTGTATAACCTACTTTTAGGCTTACCTGATTAAATTAACATTCTTATTTTTCACACTTATAGTAGTCACTTATGAGTTATTTGAAATTGAAATAGATTATTTTATATATTTATTATTCCTCTCATATTTTTCATGGCTTCTCTTGCAAACCCCCAGCTTCACTTCTTTCATCATAATTTTACTCACATTTGCCTAGAAATTGACCTGACTGTGTGTAGAAGTTAAACTTGATGTCTAATTAGAGAGTCTATGGTGATTTTATAAGGGCATATTTATCCTCTATTTCTTTCTCACACTTTCAAAATTCATGCACTTAGTTTCCATATGTACCAAGTCGCTAGAACCCTATTTACTTAAGCAAGACTCATTACATTTAATGTGAAAATGAGACATTCTATGTTACATACCCTATTTGTGTTAAAATTTGAAATAATACACTATATTATAACACCTATCTCATGAATTTTTAGCCTTATATCAATAATTTTAATGTGATATTTGCCACCTTCTTGATCTATCTCTATGAAAGTAGGCCTATGATGAGACCACCTTACATTGCTTAGAGGGGATAAAAAAAGAAGACCAATCATGATAGAGGGTTCATAAGTATTTAATGTTTCATTTTATTTCATGTAGGACCAGTTTACTTCACTAGTTTTTCCATTCATGATTGAGATCTTGTTGTTTTCAAACTTGCAAAATATAGTCTTATGATGGATCATGAAGGCAACCTTTTGAATACCACTATAAAGAGTCTTAATATGAATTTGAAAGGAATTAAACACACTATAACAACAATCCATTATTAATTTCATGAAATTTAGGACCTTAAACATAATAAAGCTTTGTCTGCTTATGATGACTGGTATACTAGAAAGTAAGAAGGTTGTCTTCATGTTGAGAGCTTGTGGATGTAGATGAGCATGGAGAACCATGCAATTGATTTTTAGATAATTATATAGATTTAAATATTATATAAAACCCTTGTCCATATTCCTTTACTATTTAATAACCTAAAACACAAATAAAGTATGGTAGTCACACTACAAACTATGCAAAAATGGATGTTTCTTATCAATCTAATCCCACACGTGCTAAATGGGAATTGGAGAAAAATGTGAGATTATTTAATAGACCCTACACATATATATTAATTTCCCTCATGCATTCAAACTATTTTAAGCTACTGATTCAAAGAAGAAAAGTGGGTCTATAGGGTTGACTAAGTCATTCAAATTACCCTGCTTTCTTAGTGATTGTTAATAAAGGAGATGGGATGAATATAAGACAAATTCCATAAATATAAATCTTAATAGTACCCCCTCCTATATAAAAATTTTTAGGACCCAACTCTCTCTCTTCTGCCCATACTAACCACATGAAAACTACCTTCAAAAGCTTGCCAATGGAGCGATGGAGAAGAATAATAAATTATTGCACTTTCAAGACCTTTAAGAGATTTAAACTCACATATATGAATTATATAAGACTAAAATACACCTTTAAATCATTTTCACCTAGAAGTGGGCTCCTCAAGTCCGTACCAACTCATAAAACTACCTTTTTGAGTAAAAATTGAGTTATTCTGATGTAAACCATTATTATTACTTATTTATGATATTAGTACAATTAAAAATAATTTTAAATATTTTAAAAGTGTAATTATATGTTTATTCCATTTTGACCAACTTGGAAATGGACTTAAAAACACTTAAAAGCATCTTCAAGTGCAAAGGAAGCTAGTGTAAAAGAGATGATCTCATGTAAAGAAAATATATTAGTCCAAGACCTTCTAGGATTTTATTCCTTATTTACCATATAATTAAAGTATGTATGCAATAAAATTACCTTGAGAAGGCTTAGTTTGGTCACAATTAAAACTTAAGTTTCTTTTAAAACCTTAAACTTTTTAAAAATATCTTAATTTCATTAAACAAGATTAGCAAGATTTCAACCAAGTGATCAAGAAAAATGACTTGACTTGATAGACTATGTACCTTCTTGACACAACATGACAGACCCCTATGACCCACTAGATTGACTTTTTAGGCATTATAAGGCTTGGTAAAGATATTACATTAAATAATGCTAACAAGACATTACAAAGACCATTTGAAGACTACCAAAGGCATGAAAAAGTTGTAAATAAGGTTATAGAAGTATGACAAGCAAAATTTCAAATTATAGGGGTGAAAATTTGATCTATGAGGTCAAAATTGTCAACATTTACCTGTTTGGAGGGCTACAAGGAATAAGGAGAAAAAACAAGGTTTTGATGCAAAATCACATATTTTAGACTATTTGATGGTTCCAATTATCTTGTTGTAGGTTTTATATGTTTTTAATAATCCATACATGGATTATAAATTCTTTATTGAAGGCAAAACCAAGTTTTCACCTTTCTACGCCTCATTACAAAAGAAGAGTTCAAGTGGTCTATCAACCAAATAAAAGCATAAAACTATTCAATAAACTTTGCAAAGGTTCCTTCTCATCTTTCATGACACTTAAAGGAAAACAACAAGTCAGAGGTTAGTTGGAATAAGGATTCAAAGGTTAAAGGAGTCTCAACAATCAAGAAAAACACCTTTTCCTCTCCTATGCCTCGTCAAGGAGACAAAGTCAAACAAGATTCAAGGAGTTTTATAACAACCCTTTCAAGTTGGAGAGACATGATAAATTAATTAGGAGAAGGTTTAAATTGAGTAATTAATGAAGACAAGAAGACCTATGTTTAATGAATAATACTTATACATCAAGGAAGACAAGCAAGCTAGTATATAGGTTGTGCAAGCAAGAATGTAGGCACTTCAACTAGTCAAACTTGACCAATCAATGCACAAGACTTATTCAAATATTCAAAAGGATTAACCTTACACTATTATGCCATTTTTTAAGAGAAGAAGGGAGAAATCAAGTAAGTGTTACGTTGGATTTGGAGAAAGACCTAGTGGATGTCACATTTCCTAGTTTTTAGGCTCTCTCTCTCTCTCTCTCTCTCTCTCTCTCTCTCTCTCTCATTTTCTCTTTAAGTATGCCTAGTTTTGGCATTTTTAATGATCCTTAACCTAAGTTGTGGCAAAGCCTTTCTAAAAAAAAACACTTGTACCTGCCTCTTTAGAATGAATAAGATTAAATTCATGCCTCTTCAATGCTTGTGACTAGTGTATGTTCATGGTTTGTAGATAAATGTTAGTGATAATGAATGCTTACTCACATTTGTCCTCTCCTCTTTACCTATATGCAGGTGTTAATTCATCCTTATAGGTTACATAGTGTGATTGAATAATCTTGATGTATAGAAAGTGTATTCTTTCCTTAGTTTCTTTGAGATACCTATTGATCAACTACCTTAGATCATGCATCAAGCTAAGCCTCTATGTGAAATATTGATTTTTGGAGAACCTTTTTGAGAAGTTCAATCAGGTCCATGTTTTTATTTATCCTTCTTAGTGCATATTAGACAAGTGAAGGACACATTTTAGAGTATCACCTCAATTAGATAAGTTTTCTTTCAGTTTATCTTCATTTTCTTTTCCTTGAAAGCTGGTAGTGTAGTATAGAGAGCTTAACTAATATATAAATGGAATCTACCCCTTAAAATATATAGATTCAATCCATGTATTAGTCCACTTATAGTCTAGGATTATCTTCATGTTACTTCAAACTGTGAAGGCTTGAAACTACCTTCACAATGGTGCAAGTTTGAGTAGATAATAGTTTTTGGCACACCTAATGGGACATAGGTCAAAAGAATTTAAAGGATTTTTGGTGTTGTTATTCTATAGATCAGCCTCTAAAGGCATTCAAGACATCAAAGGCAACTCCAAGCTCAATAATTTGGTTCTAGCAACCCAGACACTATTCCAAGTAAGTGGTGTTTTCAATTCATCATATTCATGAGGTTTGATGGGTAGGTATGAAGATAATTTAAGTCTTATACCCCATTATCAGTCCTATAATGAACCATATTAGCCTTGTTATGAGCCTAATAAACCTTAGCAAGAGTCTTATCAATATTATGACCAGTCCTACCAACATTATGATGGTTCATATTAGCTTTATAGTGATCCTTATTAGCCTCACTATGACCCTAACTATATGCCTCAATAACCTTATCAAATTTATTTGTTGGAAATATTGTCATTGATGTCAAAGGTCTAGAATTGGTGATAAAGGCCTCATTGCATTTAATGATGTTTTTAATATTCATATCTTGACTAATATGTGTTAATATTTATTTAATATTAATAAATATATTTTTGGTTACATATAAGTCAAAAGAAGGCCCATGAAGAAGTCAAAGAGTCATAGGGTAAAGACAAAAGAGGAATGGGATGCATTTTCTCATGAAGAGTCATCTTGATGAATTTTAAGAGTCACCATGTGAAGACAAAAGAGGGTATGGTGCATTTTTCCATGAAGGAACACTTTGAGGAATATGAAAAGTCACCAAAATAAAGACAAAAGAGGAAAGGATGCATTTTATTATGAAGGGTTGTCGTATGACTTTTCAAATGCAAGGATATGAAGGGTCATGTAATTTTGGTGCCATTTTCCATGAGAATTGAAGGGTCACAAAGGGTGAATGCCAAAGGTCATTTGGAAAGATATAACTAAAGGCTTGATAAGCCATTTGTAATGTTAAGAGAGTGCATAATTTTTATTTGTTTTTGAAGAGAGAAAATTAGGAGATATTTTAGAGTTATATCATTTATTGAGTAAGAAACATTGAGAGATAATTGTGTTTTATACACAAGAGGGGTTGGTACTCCTATGACTTGGTGCTCAAAAATATTTGCAGGGGGTTGGTGCTCTTGTGGGTTGGTGCTCACAAATATTTGTTGTGTTGGTGCATGGAAAAGTGGTTGGTGCTCCTACAAGTTGGTGCTCATTCATATACTTGAGATTGTTCTTTGTGGTTTTTCTCACATTGGGTTTCCATGTAAAAATCTCTCTCTCTCTCTCTCTCTCTCTCTCTCTCTCTCTCTCTCTCTCTCTCTCTCTCTCTCTCTCTCTCTCTCTCTCTCTCTCTCTCTCTCTCTCTCTCTCTCTCTTGTGTGGTGCATATTATTATTTTATTTTATTGTATATCTTGAATGTGAGGTTAAGTGGTTAAATAAAAGGAATTTTATTAAGTAAAAAGATATATAATATACTGATTCACCTCCCCTCTCAGTATATTTCATGTTTAACAATTGGTATCAGAGCATGCTCCTTTGGAAAAAGTTTTACAGCGTGAAGGTAGATCAAGAAATCATGATGGCTAGATCACATGAAGGTTTTTATACAAATAAGGCACCTTTGTTTAATGGAAAAAATTATGATTTTTTGGAGTATAAAGATGAAGACTTATTTCATGGCCCTTAGATTTGACATTTAGCAAATATTGGTGGAGGAATATGAAGAGCCACAGACACTTGCAACTACTCTAGTAGAAAAGAAGGCAAGTGAAAATAATGCTAAAGCTTTAAATGTTATTTTATTTGGTTTATGTGAATCAAAATTTGTTAAAGTTATGCAATGTAAATCTTCTTATGAAACTTGGGTAAAACTTGAGAATATTTTCAAAGGTGATGGAAAGGTTTAGCAAGCTAAGCTTCAAACTTTCAGAAGATAGTTTAAGAGTTTGAAGATGGAAGAGGAAGAAAATATAGAAAATTATCTTTTATGGGTTGATCAAATAGTTAATCACATTCAAGGTCTTAGAGAAAAGTTAGAATAATTAATTATGGTTCAAAAAGTTTTGAGATCTATACCATTGAGATATGATGCAAAAGCTTTGGCAATTGAAGAGATGAAGAATTTATCCAAGATAAGGATGGATGTGTTACATGGTATTCTTATGACATATGAGATGTAGACCAAACAAGAGAAACCCTCAAAGAGAGAAGCTACTTTCAAGACATCAAAGAAAGAGAAGGATAAGATTCAAGAATCAAGTTATAGTTCTAGTGATGATGAATATGACAATGGAGCTCTATTCATTCATAAGACAAAAAAGGGCACAGGCAAATATCATGGAAAATTACCTTTTAAATGTTTTAATTATGGAAAGATTAGACATTTTGAAACTAAGTGCCTATATAAGGGTAATGGTGACAATGAAGAAGAAAAGTCTACATACAATAATAATTTCAAAGGAAAATTCAATAAGAGATTCAAGAAAAAGAGTTTGTATTCTAAAGATCCTAACTTAGTTGAAGATAGTGGAGTCAGTGATTCAGAAGAAGAGATTATATTCATGGCCATACATGAAGATGCCTCTATAAGTAAAAGTATAGATGATCAAGAAGAAGAATATGATATAGCCGAAGTGAATATAGAAGGAGAACTCATTTGTGCTTTAGAAGAGTTAAAATCTCTTGAGAAGAAAAATTGAAGATTAAAGCTTGAGATCAAGAAAAATGAAAAGTAGTCAAAGGAAACAACTGAAGATATACAAGCACACTTTGAAGAAGCCGAGAAGAATTAAGATCTAATAGAATAATTGAAAAAATTAAGTAAATAATGTGAAAGGTATGTTATTGATGTTAGGATCTAAACAAGACAATTGATTACCCTTGTGTAAGCAACTAAACATGGAATTAAACCAGAATAATAAGTAACTAGAAATCAGAATCAGCAAAGAATAAGAGATACAAGAAATAATGAAAACTTATATTAAACTCTTTTAGAAGGAAATACAATTGAAGAAATCTCTCTTTCTTCCACACCTCTCAGATGTACAGATCTCTTTCCCTCAAGAGTTCTCTCTATCAATTACAAACACAATTCAATCCTTGAATTGTCTATCTTACATGTCTGTTACACAAGCTATGAAGATCTATCCCTATTATATAGAATTAGGGATCATGAGCTATGCATTCTCAACCATTAGATACACCTCCTAATCAAAGGTTCAAAGCAATCCTGCCAAAAATAGAAATGCAGACTCAACACTAACAGTTAATCTAATCATGCAAACAATCTATTCATCCCATGAAAATAGACTTTTGGAATGCATAGGTGACTGACATCGGTCCCTGTCTGCCTGCACATGACCGACATCGGCCGATCCATAACCGACATCAACATCTTCCAGTCGATCCCTGACCGATGTCGATGACTGTGTAAATATAGTAACCTTAAAATTTGCTCATTGGTAAAGATTTTAGCTCCACACCTCAACAATCTCCCACTTGGAGATAAATAGTTTCACCTGTACCTGTACATCAACATCTTCTAGCTTCTCCATCTTCAAGCTCAATCTTGAAGACCAACAAAAGTTGAATGAAGATTCAACTTATTCTTTATTACCGGCTTTGTTAACATATCAGCAGGGTTCTTATCTGTATGGATATTTTTCAGCTTCAACTCACCATCCTCCAATACCTATCTAATGAAGTGGTACCTAAGCTGTATATGTTTGGTTCTTGAATGAAAGGCTGAATTCTTTGCCAAATGAATTGCACTTTGACTGTCACTGTACAATTTGCAACTCTCTTGCTCCTTTCCCAACTCTTCCATAAACCGTGTCTTCCATATCATCTCTTTGCTAGCCTCTATGACCATAATGTATTCTACCTCTGTAGTAGACAAGGCAACAACCTTTTGCAACTTTGAAATCCAGCTAACCACCGTTCCACCAACAGTGAACACATATCCTATGGTGCTTCTTCTTCCATCTAAGTCACCTGCCATAACTGCATCTACATATCCATGTAGAGAAGTGTTTGACCCTCCATAGCACAAATGCCTAATGTTGGTCCCTCTCAGATATCTGAGAATCCACTAAACTATTTTCCAGTGTTCCTTTCTTGGATTAGCCATAAACTTACTGACAACTCCCATTGCTTGGGCAATATCAAGTCTAGTACATACCATTGCATACATTAAGCTCCCAACTGCGAAAGCACATGGAACTCTACTCATGTACTCTACCTCATCATGTGATTTATGACACTATTCTTTGCTTAACTTGAAGTGTCTAGCCATAGGTGTGCTTACCGATTTTGCATCCTGCATATTGAACCTCTCCAACACCTTGTTCACATAATCCTCTTGAGATAAAATCAAACTATGATTTTTCCTATCTTTCTTAATACTCATGCCAAGGATTTTCTTTGCTGCTCTCAAATCCTTCATGTCAAATGTGTGAGCTAATTTTACCTTAAGCTCAGAAATATCTTGCATGTGTGAACCTGCAATAAGCATATCATCTACATATAGCAATAAGATAATATATCTACCATTATCCAATCTCTTAAAATTAACACAATGGTTAGATTGACATCTACTAAAACCATGCTCAGTCATAAACCTATCAAACCTCAAATACCATTGTCTTGGAGCTTGCTTAAGACCATATAAGCTTTTCTTCAACCTGCACACAAGCTTCTCCTTACCTTTGACCTCAAAACCTTCCGGCTGCTCCATATATATCTCTTCATCCAAATATCCATAAAGAAACATTGTCTTAACATCAAGCTACTCAAGATGCAAATCCTCAATAGCAACTAAAGACAATACAGTCCGAATAGAAGTCATTTTTACTATAGGAGAAAAAAATTCACCAAAATCAATACCTAGTTTCTGTGCAAATCCCTTTACTACCAACATGGCCTTATGTCTCATCTGTCCATTCTCACCTTCCTTTAACCTGTAAACCCATTTGTTTTTTAGTGTTTTCTTTCCCACTGGCAACTCAACCAAATCCCACATTTGGTTCTTTTTCAAGGAATCAATTTGCTCATTCATGCCAAGCTCCCACTATTTTCGGGTTTCTACCTGCATTGCTTCATCAAAACTCTCTAGTTCTCCACTATTAGTGAGGAATAAGTAGAATAATGAAGGGGAATAACGAATTGGAGGTTTACTTACCCTTTTTGACCTCCTTATGGGCATTTGAGACTCATTCATTGCTTGATGTCCACCCAAATTCTCTGTTAGTGACCAATCTTGGTCATCTCCAGGTCTGTACCTGACCGACATCGGTTCCACCTAACCGACGTCAGTTCTTGTTTAACCAATGTTGATTACTATATGACCAACATCGATTCTTGTATGACCGATGTCAGTTCCTAGCTGACCGACGTCAGTGTCTGTGTTTTTTTGTAAGTGATTATTCTTTCCTGTGAGCTCATTTTGGATCATCACCTCATCCAAATAAACATTGCTCTACTCAGTATTATTCAACTTCTTGAGCTGATCACTATACATCATCTTTTCATTGAAAACAACATCACAGCTTCTAATAATTTTGTTAGTTCCTAGATTCCACAATCAGAATCCTAAATCTCTAAAGCCATAACCAATAAAAGTGCACCTCATAGATTTAGAATCTAGCTTCTTTCTATTTTCTTTATCAATGTGCACAAAAGATTTAGAACTAAAAACTCTGATAAATGAAAGATCTACCTTTTTACCTGTCCATGCCTCTTTTGGAATTCCACCATCCAGCACAATAGAGGGTCCTCTATTAATTAGGTAAATTGTAGTATCTACAGCTTATGCCCAAAACTGTAAGGGTAAACTAGCATGCAACCTCATACTCTGTGCACGCTCTAATATTGTTCTATTCATCCTTTTATAAACTCCATTTTGCTAAGGTGTCCTTAGAACCATCCTTTCCCTACATATTCCATTCATAAAATAGTACCTATTGAATTTATAGCTGTAGTACTCACCACCATTGTCAGATCTAAGACACTTCAATCTCAAACCTATTTCATTCTCAACCAAAGATTTTCATTTCATAAATGTGTCAAAAACATTAGATTTCTTCTTTATGCAATAGACCCATACCTTTCTTGTAGCATCATCAATGAAAGTAACATAATACTGTGATCCTCCAATAGAAGCTACCTGAGCTAGTCCCCACACATCTGTGTGAACAAGCTCTAACTTGTGCTTCCTCTTTGTTGACCCAATTCTGAGAAATCTCACTCTCTTCTATTTTCCAAAAACACAATGCTCACAGAAATCTAGATCTATGCTTTTCAAATATAAAAGCTTACCTTTTGACTTAAGAACTTTCATTCCCTTCTCACTCATGTGGCCAAGCCTACAGTGCGACAACTTTGCATCTACATCTGAAGTAGATAAAATAGAAGGAGAATAATCAGTAATACAAGTACATAAATAGAGAGTACCTACTCTCTTACCTCTGGCTAATACAAGTGCACCCTTGGTAACCTTCCAAGATTCAGCTGTAAGGGTTACTGTGCAACCCTCATCCCCCAACTTTCTTGTAAAAATTAGATTCCTCTTCAGGGTGGGTACATGCATGACATCTTTCAACACCCATGTGTTGCCATTCTACAATTTCAGCTACACTTTTCTTTTGCCAACAATTGTACAAGGCTCATCATCCCCTAAATAAACTATTCCAAAATCTCCCTGGACATAATCATTAAAATATTCTCTATTTGGGGTAGCATGGAAAGAGGCACTAGAATCTAAAACCCAAGATTCTATTTTATTATCCAAAGAAAATATAAGAGCATCTTGTGCAACAATACCTGCAACTTTTGCTTCTTCTTTACTTTCATGCTAATTTTCTTCTTTAACCGGCAACCATCAATCTTTCTTTGCATGCCCTATCTTTCCACAATTCTAGCAAGTTATTTTTCTTCCATTTCTGGATTTGGATCTACCTCTCATCTTTGACTTAGACCTTGATCTCCCTTGCTTGTGCTTCTCTTTTTGCCTTCCCCTACTTTCAATACTTAAAGCATTACCTGACATTTCCTCTATGCTTTTCCTATAAATTTTTTTATTTAAGATTACACTAACAACATCATCTACTTTCAAGATATTTGTAGGAGATGCAGTATTACTAACTGCCATTACCAAGCTATGTCAACTTTCAAGTAAAGAGCATAAAATTAAGAGAGCCTTAATTTCATCATGAAAAACTATTTTGACTGAATTTAATTGATTTACTATTGCATGGAAATCATTAAGATGACTAGATACATATCCACCTTCCTGCATTTGCAAATTAAATAATTGCTTCATAAGATATACCTTATTTGAAGCTGAGGGATTTTCATATAAATTTTCCAAAGTATCCATTAACTCTACTATTGTCTTTGCCTGTGATAAGTTGGAAATCACAAAAGATGCCAGGCTCAACCTTATGGATCCCAGAGCCTTTCTATCAAGAACATTCCATTCTTCATTTTGCATATCTCTGGGTTTCTTTGAAACTCCACCCAATGGTAAGTACAAATCTTTTTGATACAGATAATCTTCTATCTGCATCCTCCATAATTGATAATTCTTGCTGTTAAACTTCTCCATTCTTAGTTTACTTTCTTCTACCATTGTTATACTCCCACTCAAACAGAAACCCCTGTGAGTGACCTATAATCAACACACACTAAACTAATTTGAAACCACCTGTTAGTGAACCCAAGCTCTGATATCACTTGTCAAGATCTAAACAAGACAATTGATTACCTTTGTGTAAGCAACTAAACACAGAATTAAAACCAGAATAATAAGTAACTAAAAATCAGAATCAGCAAAGAATAAGAGATACAAGAAACAATGAAAATTTGTATTAAACTCTTCCATAAGGAAATACAATTGAAGAAATCGCTCTTTCTTCCACACCTCTCAGATGTATAGATCTCTTTCCCTCAAGAGTTATCTCTATCAATTACAAACATAATTCAATCCTTGAATTATCTATCTTACATGTCTGTTATACAAGCTATGAAGATCTATCCCTATTATATAGAATTAGGGATCATGAGCTATGCATTCTCAACCATCAGATACACCTTCTAATCAAAGGTTCAAAGCAGTCCTGCCAAAAATAGAAATGCAGACTCAACACTAACAGTTAATCTAATCATGCAAACAATCTGTTCATCCCACGAAAATAGACTTATGGAATGCACAGGTGACCGACGTTAGTCCCTATCTACCTGCACATGACCGATGTCAGCTGATCCATAACCAACATCGGCATCCTCCAGTCGATCCCTGACCAACGTTGGTGACTGTGTAAATACAGCAACCTTGAAATTTGCTCGTTGGTGAAGCTTTTAGCTCCACACCTCAACAATTGAAATTGCTTCTTTAAAAGCAGATCTTGAGAAAACAAATAAAGTAATCAATGATAGAGCAGCCAATGATTTAAAATTTGAGAATATCACTAATATGTTGAATAAGATATTAGAAAGTCAAAGATCAATGTCAGATAAGATAGGTATCAAATTTGAAAAAGAGAAAAGGGAGGCCACTACTTTTATAGATAAGGAAAGAGCTCTATTGAATCTCTTAAAAAAGAGGAAATAAAAAGGGAAGAAGTTAATAATACAGAGGACATATCAAACAACGAAGGATGAAAGGAACATAGCTACAAAAAACAATCAGGTTAGAGATACAAAAATAAGTCCTATTTTTATGGTTACTATTTTTATTGTAATAGATATGGTCATAATAAAATAAAATGTTAAAAAAGGGATAACAATTTTAGAAATAAGGAGAAGGAAATTCATGCAGAGTCAAGCATAAGACATAACTCTTTTTCTCATTTATTAGGGTTTAATGAAGAGGCCATAATATGTTAAAAGTGCAACAACTTTGGACACATAGCTTGGTACTATAGAAGTGTGTTTGAGTTAGTCAAGAAGGACCAAAGTTTCAAGGCTCCATTCATCAAGAAGAAAGTTCAGATAGGTTCATGGTAGAAGAAATAACCTAAAATATATATGTGTTGGTACATACAACTTTACATGCAAGAAATGAAGAAAAGCCATGGTTCATTGATAGTGGATGTTCAAAGCACGTGATAAGAGACAAAAACAATTTCATAACCTTTAAGAAGATCAATGGTGGCATAGTGAAATTTAGAGATAATACTACTACCAAAATTATTGAAAAAGGTACACTAAGTTTGGATAATGGTAGAACAAAACTAAAAATGTTTTATATATAGAAGGTCTTAAGCATAATATTTTGAGTGTAAGTCAAATGTGTGATCAGGTGCACACACTAAAGTTTTATGTAGAAGGTTATGAAATGAAGAAAAAATATTTAGATGTGTTGGTTGTATATGCTCAGAGAACATGCAATAATTTATATATGTTATCAGACATCAAAGGTCAAAGATGTTGTTTGAGTCAGATTGAATAAATTTGGCTATGGCATAGGAGAATGGGACACATAAATTTTGACAATCTTGTCAACATCAGCAAGATTCAAGTAGTCAAAAATCTTTCAAAGCTTACAAAGCCATCTGACATGTTTTGTGAAACTTGTCAGCATGGGAACCAGGCTAGAAGGTGGTTCAAAACAAAAAAGTAATCAACCACTCAGATGTTAGAGCTTGTTCACATTGATCTGTGTGGACCTACGAGAACTCAAATTACTCAAGGTGAGAAATATTTCATGTTGCTTATTGATGATTTTTCATGTATGACTTGGGTAATGTTTTTAAAGAAAAAATTAGAAGCTTTTATACATTTCAAAGCATTCAAAGTAAAAGTTGAGAATGAAACCAGTTTTAAGATTAAATGTCTAAGATCAGATTAAGGAGAAGAATTTATGTTAGATTAGTTTATTGAATTTTGTGAATACCATGGAATAATGAGACATTATTCAGTAGCTATAACTCCACAACAAAATGGAGTAGTTGAATGGAGAAACAAAACAATTCAAGAGATGGTGAGGACAATGCTAAATGAATCCAAGATACCAAATAAATATTAGAGAGAGGTAGTTGCTACATTAGTGCATATTCTAAATAGAGAATTATTGAGAGTCAATAGTGACAAAATTCCTTATGAGCTATGGAAAGATAAACTAGTAATAGTTGATTATTTTAGAGTTTTTGGTAGTAGATGCTTCATAAAGAGAACCAATGAAAAACTTGGTGAGTTTGAATCTAGAGCAAATAAAGGTATATTTCTTGGTTATTCTTGCAAAATTAAATGTTATAAAAAAATAACTAAGATTTTTTTTCAAAGTGCAAGTGTCAGGATAGAAGAAGATGGAACACAAAGAATTAATGATCCAGTAGACATTCTTGAAATCATTAAAGAGGAAGGTTTTAAATAATCAAATGAAGATGAGAATAAGGAGAAAAAGGACATCAAATCTCCATCCAAATATATTCAAAGAAATCATAATGAAAGTGACATCATTGGGGACATAAATGAAGGAATTCACACTAGAAGAATGATGGTAAGTGAATCTAAGCATGTTAATTTTTCTCTCTTATCTAAAATTTAGCATAGAATTTTTTCAAAAGCTAGATGTGATACACATTGGGTTAAGGCAATTGATGAAGAATTAAATTAGATAGAAAAAAATGATACTTAGTAATTAGTGCCTAGACCAAAAGATCAAAATGTGATAGGAATAAAATGGGCTTACATAAATAAGTTGAATGAAAATGGAGAAGTGACCAGGAATAAAGCAAGATTAGTATGTAAAGGATATGCTTAGATTGAGGGAATAGATTTTGAAGATTGCACCAGTAGCAAGACTAGAGGCTATTAGAATGTTTCTTGCATATACAATGTTTAAATTTTTCAAAGTGTTTCAGATAGATGTCAAATCTACCTTCCTAAATGGGAATCTAGAAGAAGAGGTCTACATTGAGTATCTTGAGGGATTTATTCTCTCAAATATTAGTAGCCATGTATGCAGATTGAAGAAAGCACTGTATGGATTGAAACAAGCTCCCAAAGCTTGGTATACAAGACTTGATAAGTACCTACAAGATCAAGGTTTCAAGAGAGGATTTGATGATAGTAATCTCTACATCAAAATAGAAGGTGAGCATTAATTGATTGTTGTGGTATATGTTGATGACATCATTTTTGGAGGAAACATTGAAAAGATGATAAAATAATTTTTTGATAACATGGAAAAAGAATTTGAGATGTCTATGCTTGGAGAATTGTTATTTTTTTTAAGCTTACAAATATTTCAATTAGATAAAGGAATTTTCATATCTCAAAGTAAATATGCCAAGAAAATGTTGAAAAAAATTGGTTTTGAAGATTGTGTACCAGTTGGCACACTAATGAGTATAGGAAATAAGGTAAACAAGGATGAAGATTCAACTATTATAGATTAATCTTTGTATACATATATGATTGGTAGTATTTTATATTTGATAACATCAAGGCAAGACATCATGCATGCAGTGGGTATGGTTGTAAGATATCAGTCAGCTCCAAAAGATAGTCATGTTCAATTGGTGAAGAGAATATTTAGATATATCAAGGGGACACTAAATTATAGATCATGATATCCAATAGGTAGAGATTTCACTTTGGTTGCTTATACAGATTCAAATTGGGTAGGTTGCTTGGATGACAAAAAGAGTAAAAGTGGAGGAAATTTCTTCCTTGGTGATAGCTTAGTATCATGGCTGAGCAAAAAGTAGAATTTAGTATCACTTTTTACAACTGAATAAAAATATATTGCAATGGTATTATGTTGTACTCAAGTGATTTGGATGAAGAAAACTTTAGAAGATATCAAGGTAAAATATGATGAACCTATTTCTATTTTTTGTGACAACACAAGTGCTATTAATATTTTGAAGAATCTAGTGATGCATTCAAGAATAAAACATATTCCCATCAAATATCACTTCTTAAGATCAGGTTATAGATCAAAAGGTTAAGTTGGAATATATCAATATTATAGAGTAAATTGCAGATATTTTCACAAAGGCACTACCAAAGGACACATTTGAGTATCTATGGGAAAAGTTGGGAGCAATTTATTTTACTTCCTACCATTAAGGATCAACATCAATTGAGGGGGAGCTAAGTGTTAGCTCCAAGATATGCCCTTTACCATTAATGTCAAAGGGGAAGAATTACATAAATAGGTATAGGTACAGGTGTAGAAATAGGTGTAGAATAGGTATAGGGAACAAGTATAGGTTGCTGAAATAAGGGGGAGTTATTGTATGTTTTTTAGATGGTAGTATGTGTGAGTTTCAAGATGTGGTAGTTTTAGTTTGAGGTTGCCATCAATGACAAAGGGAGATATTATTGGAAATATCTTCATTGATGTCAAAGGTCTAGCATTGGTGATAAAGGCCCCATTACATTTAATGATATTTTTAATATTCATATCTTAGCTAATGTGTGTTAATATTTATCAAAATTTAAAAATATATTTTTGGTTGCATATAAGTCAAAAGAGGGCCTATAGAGAAGTCAAAGAGTCACAGGGTAAATAAAATAGAGGAATGGGATGCATTTTCTCATGAAAATTCATCTTGAAGAATTCAAAGAGTCACCATGTGAAGACAAAAGAGGATATGACACATTTTTCCATGAAAAGACACTTTGAGAAATACAAAAAGTCACTAATATAAAGACAAAAGAAGAAAGGATGCATTTTCTTATGAAGGGTCACCATATGACTTTTCAACTACAAGGATATGAAGTGTAATTCAATTTTGGCACCATTTTCTATGAGGACTGAAGGGTCATAAAGGGTGAATACCAAAGATCATTTGAAAAGCTATAAATAAAGGCTTAAGAATCCATTTGTAATATGCAAAAGAGTGCATGATTATTATTTCTTTTTAAAGAGAGAAAAGTAGGAGATATTGTAGAGTTCTATCATTTGTTGAGTAATCAAATTGAGAGATAATTGTGTTTTATACACAAGAGGGGTTGGTGCTCACAAATAGTTACTATGTTGGTACATGGAAAAGGGGTCGGTGCTCTTACAAATTGGTTCTTGCGAACTTTGTAATTTGATTTAGTATTCATTCATATACTTGAGATTATTCTCTATGGTTTTTCCCACTTTGGGTTTCCACGTAAAAATTTGGTGTCTCTCTCTCTCTTGTGTGGTACATATTATTGTTTCAATTTTATTACATATCTTGAATGTGTGGTTAAATGGTTAAAGAAAAGGAATTTGATTAATTAAAAAGATATATAATATAAGGACCTACCCCCCCCTCTCAGTATATTTCATGCTTAACATTTGTCATGATCCTTATTATCAAGAGTATGAATCTTGCCTTCCTTGTGAGCCATATCAGTCTTGTTACCAAACTTCACCTTTCCCATATGGATGTGATGATGTATATGAGCAACTATGTTTCCAAGAAAGAATAGATGAGATGCAGAGTAAAATATTAGCATGTGTAAGAAGGATTTGTTCAACTTCTCAATATAAGGAGGTGATTGGGTTGTTTTAAACTGTGTCTAATGATCCATTATAAAGGAATGATTTGTGGAATCTTGTATTGGAGAATATGGAGACTTGGGAGAATCAGTAGGGTGAGTTGAATTAGTTGTTTCAAGAACCCTCCTATATCCCTTACCATCCTTCTTGTGTTATTTATCCTCATGAAGTCTTTAACCATCCTCAAATTGATTCAAAGGATCTCCCTAGTTGGAATCAAGAGTAGACTCATATGCCTATTCAATATATTGAACCTTTTTATAGCTCTACTTCCTCCTTACACGCCCCTCCATCTCAAGTTGTCCATGAAGTTTTAAATTTTGATAAGGTGATTGCCAAGTGGAAGGAACAAAATGACTAAGCCTTTAAAATTTTCTCTTTCCCTCCTATTCAAAACTCCCTAGATGATTCTATTGCATTTAATACTCTAAAATATAATTGTGAGCAATCTTCCTTTCCTCATACTCCCTCTCAAAAAATGAATTCTATCACCTTCCCACCATTTCCCTTGTTAAAGAGGAGCATGTTATATGAAAGATAAAGGAGGAAGTTGTAGTTGCAAATGAGATTCTAGGAGAATGCAAGGATAAAATTCAAGTGTGTATGAGGAAGAGATTTTTGTTGATACTTCACTTGGGATACAATTTGAAAATTAGGTTGTAGTTAATCTTGAAGAAGACATCTCAGTTGAACAAGGTAATATCTTGGACATATGTGAAATAACTCCAAATGATTAAGGATGTGAGCTTGAGGAAATAGTACAATTTGAATTCATCAATGAATTTGAGATATTTTCAAATGATCAAGAAGTTAACCTTAATCAGGTTGATTCCCAATCACATCATGAATGCATGTTTGACATTTTTGACAGCCCTATAACTCCACTTGAGAAAGATGAAGATGTTATTCAAGTTGATCAAAGTGAAAATCTAAAAAATGATTGGCAATTGTATATTGAGTCTCTATAAGAGATTGAATGCCTTTGCAAGGTTACATCTCCTATTGAGAATGTTTATGAGGAGTTAGATCAAGAAATACATAATAAAAACCATGATGTAGTTTGGGTTGAATATGCAAAACTACTTGAAGATCTTGATGAATTTGCAGTAGCTGATAAGAAGAATGAAATCATTTAGGATATCATGATGGCCAAAAAACATGTTTAGATTGAGTATTTTTTGATGAGGTTGCAACCAACAAGTAGTATGAAATGGATCATGAATTATAACATGAATATGCCTTCATAGGTGACTAGTTTATTGTTGAATACTCACTTGAAGACATGATAAGAGAGTTGGTAAGCAAGAAGAATGACCTATCAAGCACCATTTTTAGGTTGTAGCTTGCCTTGTAACCTTGTTCACCTCATGAAGTAAAAGATATCATAAATTTCCCATTTGATCTAGGAGGATCATGCTTAAAGGTTAATTATTTACAATAGTTTATTTATGTTTATTTTATTCCCTAAGTGATTCATAGCAAAAGCACAAGTGTGTGTGTTTTTGTATCTTAGAGGTAAAATTAGTTTATTGTAGCTAGGGTCAAGCTTTGATCATGTTTTTTTTAGAGTGTGTGAGTGAGTTTATAAATCCAAAAGAGATGTCAATTTACTGATTCATAAGCATAACAAGTATGCTTCTCAGCTGAGTCACCAAAATGTTGAAAAGTTTGACCTCATAAGTCAAATTGTCACCCCTATAATTTAGAACTTTTCTTGTCATACTTATACAATCTTGTTTACATCTTTGTCATGCCTTTGGTAGTCTTCAAATGGTCTTTATAAGGTCTTGTTATCATTATTTAAGGTAATATCATTACCAAGCCTTCTAATGCCTAAAAATTTAGTCTAGTGGGTCCTAGGGGTATGTCATTTTTTGTCGAGAGGGTACATAGTCTATCAAGTCAAGACCTTTTTTCTTGATCACTTGGTTTAAAGCTTGCTAATCTTGTTTGATGAAATTAAGGTATTTTAACAAAGTTTAAGGTTTTTGGAGAAACCTAGGTTTAAATTGTGACCAAATTAAGCCTTCTCAAGGTGATTTTATTGCATGGATAATTGAATTAGATGGTAAAAAAATCATCTAAATTCATAGAAGGTCTTGGACTGATATAGTTTCTTTACATGACATCCTATCTTTTACACAAGCTTCCTTTGCACTTGAAGATGCTTATAAGTGGTTTTAAGTCCATTTACAAGTTTTTCAAGATGGAATACATGTAAAATTGAACTTTTAAAATCTTTAAAATGATTTTTAATTTCACTAAATCAAAATGAAGTCAAAATAATGGTTTACATGTCAGAACAACTCATTCTTTGCTCAAAAAATGTAGTTTTATGAGTTAGTAGTACTTGAGGAGCCCATTTCCAAGTGAAAATTCCATTAATGTGTCTATTGGTTTTATAAAAGTCATATTCATGAGTTTAAATCTCTCACAAGTCATAAAAATTCAAAATTTTCTTCTTCTCCTTCATCTCCCTCTTCACAAGCTCAAAAGGGTAGTTTTCAAATGCTCGATACAAACATGGGGGAAAGAGTCAAATATTGATATTTTTTATAGAGGATTGGGTAATATTAATATTAATATTAATATGTGTATCATTTTTCATTATATTCATCCCCTCTCCTTTATAAATAATTGTTAAGACCCCAGGGTGGTCTAAAATTGCGTAGAAACCCCACAAGCTTATTTTGTTCTTTGAAATGGCAATTTGAAACAAGTTGAATGCATAATATAAATTTATGGATATGTTTAGGTTATATTAAATCATATAAAAAATTTATCCAAACCCCATTTAGTACATTTGATCCCAATTTTCCAAGAAAGCTTCATTTTTTGCATATATGACAAGATGATTGTCATTGTTCTTCATGATTTCAGGTTTTTTCATAGGCTTTCAGTGAATATAAAGTATGTTTTAATGTTTCATAATTTTTATTTATTTAAGGCTCTCCAATCATCTAATTACCTTATTTACAAATCTTGCATTGACATTTATGCTCACCTTGAAGACTGTGTGTTTAAATCTGCTTACAATAATGGTTAAGGAGGTTTACCATTTCTTTTTTGGCATTTTAAAGATTTTTGTGAAGGTATTTAATTAATTATTAAATTAAAGTGGAATTTAAAGTTGATCTCAAGATTGAGAAGGTCAAGACAAGTCTTATAAAGGCTTCTTGCTTTAAGATGTAGACCTATAAGTCTGCCTAGACCTAATAGGTCTCTATTGCACTCAAAAGGAGATAATATTAGTTTAAAATGATGATAAAAAGATAGAATGGAAGATTATAATATGATAAAAAAAAACTAAATGTTCACAAAAATCAATTGAAAGGTTAAATTATGCTAAAAAAGACAAGCCTAATGCCATTTTGAGTTTAGGAATGTATTATAATCCTGCAAATACACAAGTAATCTTAAGTGATAATTTTGAATTTTTAAATGTAAAAGATATAATTCCACATATTCATTAAATAAATTATAATACTTGGATTCTTATTCTTGACAAAACATGGTTCCAAAATTCATGATCATCAAATAGGCTGAAAAAATGAAAAGCCACTAGTTTTAGACTAAGAGTACATGTTATGAAAAAGTTGCAGTCCCTGAAGGTGTGTTGATTTAAGAGGTTATGAAATTTTTATAATGGTAATAAGGAATTTAAATATTTTATTAGGGTTCAATATAAAAAAAAATTCATAAAAAATAAGGCCTAGTACATAGGAATGTAGACCTACACTTTTATCTAAAAACTTCAATGTCAGCCAAGTAAACAATTATAACACCTACAAGTTTGTTAAGATGACAATGATGGATGAAATCATGAATTCCAATACCTAACATTGATTTATAATGGTTTTAAAATTTATATGGGATGGTTCTTAAAGTTTAAGAGGTCTAATTATACTTGTCAGGCCTAAACTTCCACAAATAGGCCTGTGTGTAAGTTGTATAGAAATCTTGACCCTTGTGAATAGGATGCAAGCATAAGATTTTAAAGAAATGGATTTAAAATAATTTATATTGTTTCTAATAACCTAAAAGGTGTGGAAATTTTGGTTTAAATGATTTCATTTTCAAAAGTTCATCCATGACACCTATCATAGCACCTACAGTCAATTAAGACTTTTTGATGTATATTCAGTTAGAGAAGGGAAGTGTTCTATTTTATAAAGTTTGGTGGCCATAAAAATATGTCATGAGGTAATTAAGGTTGGTATACACCTATTAAATTATATCACTCCACTAACTAGGATTTAATAAACATGGATAAATATTATAAATAATGGTTAAAATAATCACTATAGAACCCTGCAGTCATAGTCAACATGGCACTCATAAACCTATTTGCCTACATGAAGAGAGCTTGTGTAAGAGGGATAAATGAGATTTTATAAAATTTCACAAGGTGATTATAATTTATAATATCTTGTGGGGATAGAGTTAAAGATATATGTGTCTATGGGATTCTTTATGACATTTAAATACAACAAAAGAGTGTTCAGTCCTAGACACTTACAAGCAAGGGACTCAAGTAGTGATTTACAAGCCTGTTTAGGAGGTTTGAAGAGAAATGCAAGTTTTAGTTGAAAATAATGAAAGACATGAAAAATATACACCCCATTATAAATGCTAAAATATCTTCACAATGTTTCATAGGGAGATTGAGGTGAAGAAAGAGCCTTAGACTAGGAAATTGCCACCTACAACCATGGGAAAACAAAGTGGCTAAGTGGAATATGGTCTAGATAGGAGATTAAGAGGGTTTGTTGTTTATGATTAAGTACCTTTTTAATTCTTAATATTAATTATAAACTCAATTCAAATATTCATCTTCATGTCAGTTAATGAGGTACATAAACTATTGTCACTTGGATTTTCACCCTTTGAGGAGATGCCTCAGCCTCCTCATCCAAGTGGTATAATGGAAATATCTCACTTACTGTGGGTAATAAATTTGGTGCGATTAATCTCTAGAATGAAGGGTTAGATCCCTAGATGTACCTTGAAATTCTTTAACCTATACTATTGATTGTTTATGGAGAAAAGTCATAGAGTTGGCATGAAATAAAACCTATTCTATGGGATGATGCACCAAGATGTTTACCTTAAGACAATTTTACTCCA
Source organism: Torreya grandis (assembly GCA_037957365.1). Classification (NCBI taxonomy): domain Eukaryota; kingdom Viridiplantae; phylum Streptophyta; class Pinopsida; order Cupressales; family Taxaceae; genus Torreya; species Torreya grandis. Next base: position 1,434,735 of record JARHVA010004425.1, on the reverse strand, counting down.
TCACTTTGAGACAAGGAATACAACACTAATTGAAGAGTCTTAGAGTGTACTAACATCAGTATTTCAATATAAAGGTGCCATATATGAAGACTATCCAAGGTAAGTGAAAACATGGATCGATGCTAATACTTATTTTTACACTTAATAACATGTCCATACACTTCACAACACTTCATATGACCTACTAGGCATGGAATCACTTGCATCAAACATGGAAAGATTGAGAGAAAGCAAGGATAAATGAATATCTCTTAACCATTCACTATACATCTCTTTACATACTTTAACAAGCTGATATATGAACTGAAAACTAAATTGAATTTATTGTCTATGGTAATTAAAATGTCAAAATTAGCAGGGCTTCACCATACCTGGTGTGGTATTAGATTACAAAGGCCAAAATGGTAGCTCTTATAAAGCTTAAGAGAGAGAGAAGAGAATAAAAGTCCAAGGGTCATAAGGACACTTTTAAATATTATAAAAGGAGTTAATTGTGAATGATAAGAGGATATGGGATGAACCCATGCAAGGTCAGTAAGCCCAAGTGTCCATCTAAGTCATAAAAATCTTGCAAAGTGGCATGAAATTTCCTTGACTAGCTCAAAAAAACTACCTTTATGATTTGAGCTTCTTGAATAACTCATAACTAACTATTAATATTTAAAATGATTGGAATGGAGGGTAAGTTTTGTAAAAATTCCTCTCCATGCATTGTTTTTAGGCCTGGTCAACTGGAATCATCCCATAATGAGCTATCATCGTCTGATATCAAGAAAAATCCTCTTCCATGTACCCTGCACACTTTATATCAAATTTGGATTTATTTTCCCATGAAAATACATTTTAGGGAGTGTATTACAAGTTTAAATACCTTACATGTCCTTAGAAGCATCAAGGACACCTTAAAATTAGCTCACATGAAGTTTTCCACCCTTCTCACTAGTTTGTTCACTATTCCAGTTTTGACTGGCTGAGATGAGATCTATTGTTTTGACACTTAGGAATTTTTTATTATAATTAAATTACCATATGAAGTTATTAATAGTCCTAATATTACCTCTAAACTTGTTTTCATCGTCAGAATCCTCCTGTATCCTACACAATGCATAAAATTGTCAGGAAAAGCATATTTTATACCCTATTTATATAATTTTGTATATATAAAAATTATGTGAGGTAGCATAAGTTATTCCTATACATTATCCAATAACTTTAATGATCAAAATATTCCATTAGAATGCATCTCTAGCTTTATTTCTCTAATTGGGTCTTGATTGGGGGTTTGCAAGGGTTTTAGGCCTATTTCTACTCTTAATATTTGTTCATAAAGATATGACATCCAAATTGAAAAAAAATTCCAAAAACATGTCATTTAATACCCCTAATAACACATCTAAACTCCTTTGGCATACATGCATAGCCTCGAAGAAGATATGAGTATTCAAACTTCTCCTATCGAGCTCCTTTTCTCCTTTCCTACATGCCTGAGTTGTCTTAAGGTCCAAAAATGGATTTATTTCGTTTTATTTTCACTATAAAATATTTAAAACTTATTAATTCACTATAAAAACATTCCTAAATTATTTTTAATGCACATATCATGCTAGAATGGTGAATGACCCCCTCTTTGGCCTTGGCGTAAACTTTGCTCCATAAGCCTACTTGTAACTTTCATGTTTTAGATCATCTTATTAAGATTATTTTTATTCCAATGGATCATAAATTTCTATATTCATCCCATAAAAATTATACAATTTATAAATAAATAATAGGGATAGAAGTGAAATTTACCTATTATTTGGCCTTTAGGCATAGCCATGCATAATGAGCTAGTTTGCACTTTTGAGGGTCCAAGGCACCTTATTTTATTTCATACTCTTGTGATTTTTTCATAATGTTTATTTGTATTTTTTCCAACCTTATAAATATCCTTTCAAGGTTTAAACAACTACTAAGACCATCCATTTACAACCCTTCTCCAAATCTGTTAGTTTGATCTCATACGGGAGTGCCCTCTGTTTGAGACAAAATAGAGGGCACTCCCCTATTTCCCCAAATAATTATGAATATTTTAATATATTTTAAAATTAATTTATATGATCTATAAAAACATTAATCTATTTTTTAGGTTATATGACCCACTAACTCTTCAAAAAACCAAACAGATTCCTAGAGAAGGAAGATTGTGCGAGATTCCAAAAGTGGACTATGCCTTGCTTATCTATAACATGTTGGAGATAGTTTATATGTTTGTGTATATTTTAAATAGATTAAAAATACCCTATATACAAATTTTTAACCACTTATAATACCATTTACTGATCCAACTCCTAAAAACTCAAGACAAACTGTATGTAGGCAAACTATGCAGGCTTCAAGATATGGATTGTATATTGTAGCTTTAGAGTCACTTTTTGCTTATTTTAAATGATATGAGGACCTATGTAGGTCATTTATATAATTATGATTTTGTATTTAGTATATTCATCACCTCAAATCTTCACATACCCTTTTCCATAACTTGAACTCTCAAGACTATGTATGCAAACCTTGACTGTGTCTTGCTCAAGGCACCACTCCTGTAGGTGGAGTTACCTAGTTAGAACTTGAACCTGATGCTCCAAGACTTCCTTTCAATGTTTAAAGGATAATGTTTCATGGTTTATGTCAATTTTACTCATTTTCATGTCATTCCACATCATGAGTATTACCTTCCTGTTTTCAAATACAACAGTCAACTGACTATGTTTCTTACCTTTGGACCCTACTTGTAGGTATAACTACATGATTCAAGCTTGGAAGACAATGGACACAACCTAATTATAACTCCATAGAGTCCTTTGATATTTTTAGGTCTATTTTTTTCATTTTATTATTTATACACCTCAAGAAACCTAGTTTGTTTGTTCATTATCTGCTCTCAGCCATTTACAGTTGGTTATAAGTGCATACTATAGGCATAATTGAACTTGAAAGATGATCATATTGTTTATTAATACTTCAAACCTTATAAGGAGTTTATAATAATTTTAAAAACCTAAAACATACCCAAAAACCATGTATGCAATAAAGGAAACCCTTCTCAGACTTGAACTCCATGTTGGTTTTAGGTGCATCATTTCAGGCTATTATACAGACTAACCCCAGTGTAAGTCTATTTTAGACTTGAAACTATGCCTAACAGACCTCTCATTTAGTATCCATGTGTTTCATTTCACTCAAATGGCCATTAAAATCATGAAACATGATTTTTTTCCTCCTTTAGTGCTAATTCACTTGTGCCTCCAAAACTTGCAGACATTATTGTTTGGTTTTAGTGGCTTTGTAGGCAAATTTAGGCCTTCTAACAATTGCCTTTCATTACTTAACTGATCTTTGTACTTTTCCAATCTCTTCTCCTATGTGGTAACTTCAAATAAAACACATTAATATGAATCCATAGTCCTTATACCCTTGTTACCAAATGTCATCAAAACACCTAAGAACTCTATTTTCATCTTTTGGGGAAAGAAGGCCTAAACACTGTCATTTTAACCTTTAGCATGGTTTACATATCCTCCTACCCATTTGATGCTTCCAACATATCTACATTTATTTTTTCATAGGTTAAGACTTTAAAGGGTATCTCATCACTTTTTCCAACATCACAAAAAGACTCTTCAGTTATCTGCTCAGATCACCCATAGATGCACATTTTCCTATACGGGTAGCGAAGAGGAGTAAGTTAGTAGGATGCATTATTTTGACCATTAAATTAATAGTATGCCATTCAAATGTCTCCAAATAAATGTTATAAACCTATAAATGGATTCAAAATATTGTGTTTTTGGTTTCCACATGGTTTCTTCTTCCAAGCACCTGTGGGTAAGCATGTTCATTGTTGTCTAACTAAAAATCCTGCATATGACTTTAATTCCACTTTTCCTACACCATATGGAATATTTATATTCATTTAATGTTGTTAAAGGATACACCAAGACTTGAAAACCTTCAACACACTTTTTTGGACATCTTCAAGACCTTTCAAGTCATGACTAAGGTTGAAGAGTAGATGGGAGTTGACTGAGTATGATCATGGATTGAAAGTTAGATTCAAGCATGATTTATAAGACTAAAAATGAAGTAAATGTGATAAATATAGAATTTACACATGTAAAAACACCATATATTATTCACATTAAATCCCCTATAGGGAATTAAACCTTATACAAGTGGAGAATTGACTGAGACTACACAAGGTGGTACCTTATTACAACATGAGACAAATTTGCCCATAAAAACATCATGAAACATGAAAATAAGAATTTAAATAATTTTATTAGGTATACAAAATATTTTGGATTCAACATCACCAATTGGTTTGTATGGATTTAACCAAAATCGAGCAAAACCTATAGGGTGCATGAAATAGCTAGAAAAAAATTATAGTCAACTTCATGAGGATGGTTCATGAAGAATAGGCCACCATTATTAAAATTATTTATATGGAAATTAAGTTATCTAAGTTTAATACAACCTCCTAGAAGCATTTGACTTGAAACCTCTTCAGCTATCTGTATGGAGCAAAAACCTAAAGGTCACTTCTATATGTCTAGGAAAGTAAAGATGGAATATAATGGTTTGAGACCTTTTTAAAACTTAAATTTTTTTGTCAAGAACTAATATTAGTTTTAATAATATTAATGTACAATAAATGATCTTTTCCCATGTGGCACACTTCCTAATGACCTATACAAGTGCCAAAATATCTTTTTTCTCAAGAAAAATACCATTTCTCTGAGGAACCTACCAATTTTTAGTTGGTTTCAATTAATTAATATATAATATGACACATGGGATGTGATATAACCTTTTTTAACCTTCACACTTCCCAATAAATTTGTACAACTCATTAAATGACCAGTTTTGACCCCTAAAATGACTCAAAAATACATGTTAACTAATAAATTAATGACCAAATCTAATTTAACATTGAATAACATTAAATGACCTATGATATACCTTATGAAAAAACATTAAACCACATAAAACACTTAAAAATCATTTTTTTACCTAGGGGTGCCCCAATTTAACCTAAAAGTTGAATTTGGTCAACAAAAATAACACTCAATTTTTTTTTAAAGTTTCATATATGAGATGGTATGTATGGTATTAAAAGGAAAAGTGTTATTTGGTGAATTAATATATTTATATAAGGATGCCATGAAATATCTCTACAAAATTCCTTAGATATCAATTCAACAATAGTAAAGCATATTTAAGGGGTTCAATATCCAAATTACAGGCAAGGTAGTACATGATCACTTACAAGCTTGTATGGTCTTAAAAGGAAAAGTGTTTTTTAAGTTTAAGAGGTGTGGTATAAGAAAGGTTTTAAAGGTTTAAAATTTAAACACTATGTTATTAATTATATATCAAGGACCTTTAAATCAATCAATGGCTTGTTAAAGGATCCCTAGGACTCCAAAACATCATCTTGACACTTAGTGGATGTAAACAGTCATCCAAGCTAGGAAGACAATCCTATGAATAGTGTGTTGTGTAAGATAGGGTAAATTAGGAATTTTTAATATATATATATATTCATTTAATATTAGTATACTATATTTCAAATACATTTCTTAGTGACTAAGTTCCTGAAAATAATCCTAGAGGATGCATTAACAGGTCACAAGGCTGAGAACAATGATATAACATTTAAGGCATATTTGATACCTAAAGTTAGTTGGAGATATTTTTTGAGATCATAGACTAAATAATATATATAATAGGTATTTTATATTCTTATAGGTGTGATATCTCAATAAGGCATGCCATTAAGTGGCTTAAATGGTCTGATTATACCAAATAGGTCCAAGATCACACATATAGGCCTGCATATGAATTAGTGATGAAAGTATGTTGTAGAAGGTAAGATGAGATATAAATTTAAATTATAAGGTGTTTAAAAATTTAATATTATGTTATATTAGGTTTATAACTCCTCCAATAACTTGAATATCTTAGACTTAGACATCTAGGTTCACTAATAATGATTTGTTTAAGAACCCTAGCATAAGTCATGGATGTTATAACAGGTATAAAGGGATGAAATGATGAAAATAATAATTTGATAAGGTAAAAATGAGTGTCATAGACCTTAAAAATTTGTTTATAGATCAAACCAAGTGTCAAAACATCACTTTCAGGTCAAATCTTTCTCTCAACCTTAGAAAATACACAGTCTACGAACTGGAGTTGAAATTTAAGATGCTCATATCTCTCATGAGTAGATGAATGGTGTATAAATATATTTGGAGGTGTTAGGGGGACATTTACACTTGAAAATTGTGGTATTTTTTTGTTGATTAAGGGCTTGTTCTTTATGAATCATCATTAAGATGATAAGGCACTCACAGGCTACCTAAAAGACTAGTTTTTACCAGTCAAGACAGATTGATCTCTAAAGTGCATGAAATTACCTATAATTATTATAAAAACTCTTTAAATTTTTTATATACTAAAATTAGGTTCTCATCATGGCATTTTCATGTACTTACACTTGTATGGATTCAATAAAAACTATACTTTTGTAAGATTTTGAGCCTAAAATAGGGTATAGAAGATGGTGAATAGTTGTAAATGGTTGGATAGGATATTTTGGGATATATTTCACCTATAAAATTAAAAAAAACCATAAAATTTACCCTATAAGTGCTCAAACAAACCCAATTTTTAAGGGTAGTCCAAAATAGGCTTAAGGAAGGTCTAGTTTTTTGGCCATTTCTTGGTTTGCCTACTTACACAAGGTTAAAAAAGCCCAAATTTATCATGGAGGATATTATTAATTTGGGTAAATTGAATCAAACACTTTTGGTAGGTTTCACAAGTGTGGATAAATTTGGAACAAAATCTTAGTTTCTAGGCAAGGAGGGCTAATTAGGCCTAATTGAAGAGAGAACATGGGCTAAAAAGGACACTTCCACTTTGTTCTAGATCCTAAAATTTGGCATGGAGTTTTAATAAGATACCAGGTCCTCAAATATGTACTTATTTTCCATATATCCTTTTTATATTTTTTTACATACCAATTTCACCCTAAGCTTTATAACCTTTCAATTTATGGATTATTATGGCTATCATTTTATTATTATTGCTTTGATTTGGGCTTTATGACATATAATGCTTATGGGACAATTATATGCTAATTAGTTTACATGATGGATTAATTATGTAAAAGTTTTACTTTATTATTCTATATGTTATGGATATATATTGGTTAGTTATGCATCATTAGTTGGATATATATGTGATGACTTAGACTAAATACCTACTCATCATGAGGTGGATTCAAAATTGATTCTTCCCTCAAAGCATGATGGAGGGAGAGAATCATCAGAGTGGATGGTATAAATGGGATTATCGGGGGATTATAGAGGAACTTCTAGTAACCAAAAACACACCATAATAGAATAGTTTAACTAGTTAGTATGTGTTTGAGTGTTTGTGTATCTCTATAGTGTGTATGTTTTCCGTATATGCTTATGGTTAATATAATTGAGTTATTGCATCATGATTCATCCTGCAGTTATATGTGTATGATTATTTCTTTATGATTATTGTGTTGACTATGTTTGGATGATTTGATGCTTAACTAATCAATATTTGTATTCTTTTAGCTATCTTGTAGCTGGCTATAGACTAATGGTAATGTCTTCAAAAACTTAGTACCTCTAGTTGGACTCAATACAACATTGGTAGGGTATTGAAAGATAATACAATTAGTTTATATATGTTTATCATATTGAAAAACATTATGGTAACAACTTAATGTTTTAATATGTGGCCTAAATAGTGTTTTTATGATAACATTAGATATGCTACACTGATAAAGATGTAATGATTTGGGTCATTCTATTTATAATTATTAGCATGTACTTTTGATTGTTTGGATATGTTAAAATCCTAAGCTACACTATATATTACCTTTATTAATTAAGATTTTATCCTAATCTAAATAGGACTCAAGGTAATTACTTTAGTTTCATTTTAATTAAGGAAATTTAATATCCTAGAATACTAACTTAAAGAGCTAAATGCATGTATTATGTTGAGTGCTCAAAAGGTCTATAATTATCTTTTTTAAATTACTTAAGTGGATTTAATTAATTATCAATTTGTCCATGGAAAAAGTTGTTAAACATGCATGAAATATGAAATTAAAGGAGGCTCCAATTAAGTCATTGGTTTTTGGATTGAAAACTAAATGGTAAGTAGTGAAGTGATGCATGAAAATAAAATAAAGGAGGAGATTATTATAAGAGGAAGGAAAATAAGATGAGGAGGTCATGGTACAATGATGGATAAAAGGAGAGTACAATGAAAAAGAGAGGAGGACAGTGATAGAGCAAAGGAGGATAGACGATGGTGAAAAGAAAGGAGGAAAGGATGCAAACTATAGAATTGAGATCAAAAGGCCATGAATAAGAAAGTACTACTACTAGGTCAGTGATGTTTTAATATTCCTATGTGTTGTGTTTTATTGGAGATGATTTTATCTTCCTATATGTATGTGCATTCTCTTTATGAGGGTGTAATGTATAGCCCTGTGGATGGCTTGGCCATCCACATAATGCTCCAATCAACTTGGATTTTTTTCTTAGCCAAGAAAATTAAACTATAGGGTGCTGCTATAAATGTATTATTTTGATTGGTATTTATTTTGACCTTTGATTTATGAGGGAAGAAAATTTTGAGTTGAAAAATATATTAATAAAGGATTTGATCAAACTTTCCACATCAATAATTTGAAACTTCCAAGGAGTTTTAGGTTCTAACTATCTTTTTAAAGACATAACTTGTGACATACCCATTTGGTAGAGATGCAACTAGAGCTAGTGTAGTAAACAAGTGACTATAGTCACTAAAAGTTGGTTAAATTCTTGCATATATAGGTATTTTTTATAATGAAGATTACAATATTAGAGTTTCCCAATAAGTAGTGCTTGTTAGTAGAACATAGATAACATTAGCTATCAATGTTGCTTATTTGGGCATGAAAAATAATGTTGTTCGAAGCATAAGTTTTAGTGGCATTTTTATCATAAAAATAATGATAGAGATGATAATGTATAATAAAGGACTGGATAGATTTTGTATAATCAATATCATGATGTGGTCAATCATTCATTTCATATTACATTACAAGTATCCATTTCAAATGAAATACTTGGATTTGTGTTTATGAGAAAGAATGAATTTGACTGGTGCCCAAATTATAGCCACAAGCAAATTGTAATTGATTGATATGAAGAATGGATCAGAATTTTTTTTGGAGTAATCACAATCATGAATTTTAATCATGATAAGGATGTAATGGAAATTATGTTATTAAAAAGGGAATATGCATTACATAAGGCTAAGATATATAATGGAAATGAATAAGACATGTAATGGTAGGGATTTAATTCATAAATGAATATATATTACAAACAAGTGTGATTATAGGGAATAGATAATAAGATTGTCAAGAGCATGAAATAAGCTAATTAACATATTAAATATTTTCTATTTATGGACATCTATCAATAATGTTGAATACTTGTGTGATTGGATGTGAACAATTCCAAATTGAGTTCATGTTTATATATATATATATATATATATATATATATATATATATATATATATATATATATATATATATATATATATATATATATATATATATATATATATATACGAGATACGTAAATGAAAGTGAGTAAGTCATATGATACTTGTATTGTGGAAGATCAACTTATTAGTATATTAGAGTAAATATGGTTGTCTACTAGAAATTTTATTTCACATAAATAAAGAATGATAAAATTATTTGTAAATTATTATTATTCTGGATAGACTCTAACTTGACTTAATTTTAGTTCTTTGGGCTATGATGAGGGCCAAACATGCTGTGAAATGAACTGTGTGATATAAAGATTTAATTTTGTGTTTAACATTTGCTTAGGAAAAATGGACTCCTTAATTGACTTGTATCATAATCACATGGTAGATTAACTTGATTGTCATAGATATTGTTTATGAAATAAATAAATGAGGTTCAATCATATATTTGATGGAATAAATGTATGCATAGTAATTATTTCCATAATTAGCATGTAATTGTACTTGCTAGTATAAATAATTGCATGATCCTATAGTTTATAACTATATGTTAACCAAATCTATCATTGATGATTCTAACTAAACAATGAGACATACTTCACTAGCTTAGTTAGCATCACCAATGCTAGATGAAGGTAATATGATCAAATAGTGTGTATGAAAATTAACTAATCTGAGAGATCATATGTTATTTGAAAACTTTGGCCAAAGTAATGTTAAATAAACATTTTAATTTTATATGTTTGATTTATGTATTTATGTGATATCATGTTAGAACATATTTTCTTTATGATATACATCATGTAGTAGAAATCTTACAACACACAGGGTACTAACATGTCTCTCTGGATTCTCATACCATCACTATCTACCCATTTGTGAAGGGAGGGCCATTCCATGATGGTAGATTGCATGGGGGATAAATGTTCCATGGTTGGTGTGAAAAATCACTTAGATGATGCTCTCCCTTGCCACTGTAGTACTTACTTGGAGACTACACTTGAGATTATCAGAGATACATGAGTTAGTTTGGCTCAAGCTCCATGGAACATAGTATCTATTTATTATATCAAGGATAAATTCCTAATGGAATGTAATTATATTATTTTTTTATACTTTAATATTAGTAGTTGTATTATTTTACCAGATGTAGCTAGATTTTAATGTGATTACTTTCCTTATAGTTATGTTATGTTACATAAAATGCTAGTGATTGAAACTGTTATTGTTACAAGTTTGTGAAATTCTAATATGCTTTGGTAATATGTTAAAAATCACTAATTATATTATAATGGAGTAATCTAATGAAATAATAAATGTTGAGTAAATAAATCAAAAAAAATTATTGCATTATTCTAGTACAATCCATAAGGGGTTGTTACATGTGGTATCAGAGCCAAGTTGAAACTCTAGGACTTAATGAGTCTACTAATGTTTTCATATTATTCTATTTAGAGAGAAAGAATAATGGTGAAAACAAGAGAATCAGGTGAGGGTCCTTTGAATGTCAATGATAATAACACTCCAATTGATCTTAACCAATTTACCACTGAACAAATAACAAAGTTGGATCATAGTCTTATAGCCATGAATGATACCATGGATCAGATTATAGGCTTGGAATAGGAAGCTCATGTCCATAAAGAAGAATAAAATTAGGAAGAACATGATGAGCATCTCACTAAGTAGGAAAACCAATAGGATATGAGAGTTTAAGTAGTTGCAAAGTTATCTAAGGACATGAAATAGGTGAGTCCACCTGAGTTCAATGGTATTGACCTAGGTGATGAAGCTAAAACATGGTTGATAGATATGAATAAGTATTTCAATATTTAAAACTACTCCAAGGTTGCCAAAGAAGTTTGGGGAGTATACTAGTTGGCTAGTGAGGTAGATACATGGTGGGCCAACAAGAAGTTGAAAATGAACCTTAATTTGACCACCACTAATTAGGAGTAGTTTGTGACATTGTTCAAGTCACAGTGGATTCCATAGCTTTATTTTGATCAGAATCTCACAAATTTCCAAAATCTAACGTAGGAAGATTTATTAGTGAATGAGTACTGGGAGAAGTTCAGCAAAATTTTAATGTATGTACCTCAGTACCAAATATATGAGAGGTTTATAATTAATAAGTTTATCATGGGATTAAAACCCCATATCATTAGAGAGGTAGATGTTCATGGACCTTCTACCATGGATTAGGTCTTTGATAAAGCAGTCAAGTAGGAGTAGAAGTTGAAGTCTCTTGCATAGGCAAATGACAAGTTCAATAAAAAGTTTGGAAGTTTTAAGATGACTTTCAAGAAGATGAACTAGAAATAGATGAGTGGAGACTCCAAGGCTCAGTTGAAGAATCAGAATACCAAATTCAATAGCAGATTAAGCAATAAGAAACAAGGAAATGGATTCAAAGGTGGTTTCAAGGGAAACCTTTAGAATGAAAAGAAAGGGCCACCTGAAGGATATTTCATTTACAGAGTTGACCATTATGCTCATGAATGCACTTAGGACAAGTCAAAGAATAAAGGTTCTAATCTTCAATGGGGAAATTTTTAGGAGTGTATTCATGCAGTAATTGATAACTGGAAAGCCAAATTTCAAGCATCCCCATAGGGTTGTTAGGTATTTTGTTTGAACATCTAGTTTTTATTTTGATAGAAACAAATGATACTAAATGTTTTAAAGATCCTATAATACTTAGTAAGTTTCTTAAAAGATCTAAATTTATGGAAAATGCATGGTCAGTATAGTATGGGAATGACTCAAAAGTCATGGTTGACAAGTGTTTAGTTGAAGTAGAGATTAGGTTGCCCAACTTCACAATAGTAGTGGATCTATTTGTAACACCACTAGGGTCAAATGATGTGATCCTAGTAGTCAACTAGCTTACAAAACACAAGGCCAAGATTGACTATTACTTAAATAAGGTTGGGTTTTTTGATGATTTTGGAAATCAAACACAAATTTAGGGTGAGAGAAGAGAGTTGAGGTTTAAATAGATTTATGCAATTTAACTTAAGAGGGCTTAGGGAAAAGGGTTCCAAGCATTTATCATCAAGATAAATGAAATGGAGGAATATAAGGAACCATCTCTCGAAGATCATCCATTTCTTATTCATGATGTATCTTTGAAGGAATTACTAAGATTGCCTCCTAAACATGAGTTTGATTTTTCTACTAATATCATACCTGAATCAGAACCACAATCTAAAGCACCATATAGGATGACAACTACTGAGTTGCTTAAATTGAAGGGTCAAATATAGGAATTATTTTCAAAGGGGTTGATTAAGCCTAGTGTGTCACCATGGAGTGCACCAGTTGTCTTTGTTAAGAATAAGGTTGGTACTCTTCAACTTTGTATTGATTATGAGAGGTTGAACAAAGCAACTATCAAAAACAGGTATCCACTACCTCATATAGATAATATTTTTTTATCAAATACAAGGAGTAATGGTATTTTCTAAGATTGATCTTAGATTGGGATACCATCAGTTGAGGATTTGAGATTAGGATATTTTGAAGGTAGCTTTAAAAACTCATTATGGGCATTATGAGTTCATAGTCTTACCCTTTGGGTTAACTAACACACTAGAAACATTCATGAATCTCATGAATAGTGTGCTCAAGGATTATTTAGATCACATTTTTTGCTATTTTTGGATGACATTTTTATATATTCTAATAATGAAGAGGAGCACCTTTAGCATCTATAACTAGTTCTACAACGGGTGTGAAAGCACAAGTTATATGGCAAGTTATCTAAGTACACATTTTTTTAGGAGAGAGTACAATATCTAGGACATATTATTTATATAGATGGTATTTATATAAATATAGATAAGATAAGAGCCATTATGGAATGACCAACTCCAAGGAATGTGCATGAGGTAACAAGTTTCATGGGATTAACAGGTTATTATAGGAAGTTCATTTCACAATTTTCCAAGATAGCTAATCTAATTACCTTCTTACAATGAAAGAATCAAAGATTTGTCTTGTCATAAATGTGTGAATTAGCTTTTGAGGAATTGAAAATAAGGCTTAATTTAGCACCAATGTTAAGATTTCTTGACCCCAGTGGTCAATTTTTAGTGATCAAAGATGCAATAGAAAAGGGACTAAGAGGAGTCCTTATGTAGGACAGTGTAGTATTGGCTTATGAATCAACAAAGATGAAATATTATGAGGTGAATTATGCCCCTCATGATCTTGAAATTACATTAATTATGCATGCTTTACAAGTCTAGTTACATTACTTGTTGGGAAAACTTTTTGAGCTCAAGATAGATAACTTGGGACTCAATTATATTTTCACCCAACTAAATTTGAATGATCATTAGAGGTGTTGATTAGAGTTTTTATCTAAATATGACTTTGATATCAATTACATAAAATGTAAAGAGAATTAATTAGATGATGCCTTGAGTCGTAAAAGTTACATATCATTCATGGCTACTATTAGGAGTACTTTCAAGGATCGTGTGATTGAGTTCTCACTAAGAGATGAATTCTATGATTAGGTCAGAAAATTATTATCTGAGAATACTAAGAATCCTTGGTATAAAGGATTCGATTTTGAGAATGATGGTCTTTTGAGTTATAATGGAAGGATGTATGTGCTAGATTAATAGAATCTACAAAGCACAATGATAAGGGAATTACACAATGCCTCATATTTAGTACATCCAAAAGTAACCAACCTCATAGCAGAGTGTAGACCTTTATATTTATGGAAAGGAATCAAGAAAGATGTGGTAGACTATGTGTCATATTATCTAGAATGTCAACAAGTAAAAAATGAGCATGTGCACCTAGTTGGATTCTTATATTCTCATGATATACCAGAGGAGAAGTAATAGGTGATCAGCATTGACTTTGTCCAAGATTTACCATTGTCATAGAGTAGGCATGATATGATCTTTGTAGTTGTTGACAAACTAACCAATGTGGCTCATTTTATACTAGGAAATTTGACAAATGATGCACCTACCTTTATGAAGAGGTTCATAAAGGAAGTGAATAGGTTACATGGATTTTCAAAGAAGATCATTTTGGATCATGATCTAAAGATGAATTTTAAGTTTTGGGTAACTCTAAACTTAGATTTGGGTATGAAACTAAACTTTAGCACTTCATATTTCCCAAAGACTAATGGTTAGATTGAGCAAGTTTATTAGGTGTTAGAGAATCTTCTTCATATGTATTACATGGATCAATAATATAAATGGAAATATTATCTTCCATTGATTGAGTTTGCATACAACAACTCACACCAATCAGTTTTAAATATGGCACCATTTTAGCCACTACATGAAAGAAAGTGTAGGATACCAATCAGTTGGGACAAGTTAGAGGACATGGTAGTCTTTGGACCTAAGATACTTTTAGAAATGGAAAAGCAAGTTAGATTAATCAGGCAGAGATTGGTTGAGACCAATGATAGATAGAAGAGTTATGCTAATCTAAAGAAGACAAATAGGTGATTTTCTATAAGTGATAAAGCGTTCTTACAAGTTAATCCATAGAAGAGATTGATTAAATTCAAGAAGTTAGCAAAAATATTCTCAAGATATGTGGGACCCTTAGAGGTATTATAAGTGGTCAATATTTTAGTGTATAGGATTGCATTTCCACCAACCCTATCTATATTACATTATGTTTTCCATGTATCTTATCTTAAAAATATATAGTTGATCATTTTAATGTTTTGAATTATAATGCTTTGTAGGTTCTGGATCCTAGGGTGGTCAAGGTAGAACCAATCAGATTAATTAACACTCACAAACTTCATTTGTGTAATAGAGAAGTGTCATAGTGTAAGGTCTTGTGGGATCAATAGTCTAAAGATAGTGCTACTTGGGAGGACTATGATAATTTTTATAGGCTATTTCCATATTTATTTGCATGATTTGATATTTTATACTATGTTTTTATTCTATTAAACTCTATCTATTGTTCATAACTATTATTTGAATGAGTATCATCAGGATGATGACCAATTTTAGGGGAAAGGATGTTACATCCTGATTTCACCCTATATTTTATAACCTTTGAATTAATGGATTGTTATGGTTATAATTTTATTATTATTGCTTTGACTTGAGCTTTATGACATATACTAGTTATGAGATAGTTATATGATGATTAGTTTACATGATGGATTAATTATGTGATAGTTTTACTTTTTTATTATGTATATTATAGATGGATATTGGTTATTTATGCATCATTAGTTGGGTATATATGTAATGACTCAAACTAACTACCTACTCATCATGAGGTAGATGTAGGATTGATTCTTCTCTCAGAACACAATGGAGGGAGAGCATCATCAGAGAGGATGGTGTAGATAAGATGATTGGGAGATTACAGAAGAACTATTAGTAACCCAACACACACCACATTAGAATAGTTTAACTAGTTAGTATGTATTTGAGTGTTTGTGCATTTATATAGTGTTTATGTTTTTAGTATATGATTATGGTTGATCTAATTAAGTGATTGCATCATGATACACCCTATTGTTAGATTTGTATGATTATTTCTTTAATATTATTGTGTTGACTATGTTTGGATGAGTTGATACTAAACCAATCAATTTTTGTATTCTTTTAGCTATCTTGTTGTTGGCTATAGATAATGTTAATGTCTTCAAAAACCTAATACCTCTAGTTGGACTTCATAAAACATTGTTAAGGTACTGGAAGATAATACGATTAGTTTATATATATTTATTAGATTGACAAACATTATGGTAACAACTTAATGTTTTAAGATGTGGCTGAAACATTATTTTTATGGCAAGATTGGATATGCTACACTTATTAAGATGAAATGATTTGGGTCATTCTCTTTATAATTATTAGCATGTACTTTTGATTGTTTGGATATGTTAAAATCCAGAGCTACACTATGGATTACCTTAATTAATTAAGAGTTTAGCCTAATCTAAAAATGACTCAAGGTAATTACTTTAGTTTCATTTTAATTAAATAAATTTAATATCCTAGAATATTAACTTAAAGAGCTAAATGTTGGATTATTTTGAGTGTTTAAAATCTGTAAAATTATGTTTTTTAAATGACTTAAGTGGACTTAATTAATGAGTAACTCAACCTTGTAAAAAGTGGTTAAATATGTATGAAATATGAAACTAAAGGAAGCTCCAGTTAAGTCATTGGTTTTTGGATTAAAAAATAAATAATAAGTGATGAAGTGATGCATGGAAATAAAATAATGGAGGAGATTTTAGACACCTAAATCTAGCCACTGATAACCTCCAATTAGGCTTTTGACCAATTTCCACTAAAATGCACAATTTGGACTAAAAACACTAAAGCATGTTAAATGAGTTGAAATTGATATATTCAAGTGCCAATTTTGGCTAAGGTGTCCATAAATAGGATAGTGCAATTTATGATCAAGCTAACTTTGATCAAATCATTTCAAATCAAAATGCCAATTTTGCACCTAGGTGTTATGGATTGATCTTTCCTATCAAATATCTTGCACAAGACATGTGCTTTCATTATTTGTTTTTGGTAACATATTAAATGTAATAACACATCCAATGCATATAATAGTGACGTCCAATTCCAATCCAGTTGAATTTTGGACCAATAACAAGGCATTCTGATCAATTTAATTAATTTGTGCACAAAGTGATTAAACATGCTTACGATATAATTAACCCAAATCAAGGCCTAATTGATAATTCCATGGAAAGTTGTTAAAAACTTTGTTTTGGAAATGAATATGGAATATCTACATCATCAGGTGACCTCATTTCTTGGGAAGACATCCCTAGGCCATAAATGCCACAAATATCAGGATTCATGCCTCCCATGCCTCATCAAAGCCCTCCATGCCTCTTAATTGCTCCTCTATCCCAAATATTAATGATCTTATTTATCAAATTTAATTACAAAATTGGATTATTCCTTAGCAACATATCTCAATCCTGAGATGGATGGTTTAGGTTGATTATGATCAAATCTATAAATAGGAGGCCTTACCACATTATTTTTTTTAAAAAGCTTAATTTGTGTAAAGTTATAATGCAGGATTGGTTCTAAAAGATTTATGAAAACTAGTGTTACCATGCCAAATTAATTCCAAGCCAAGCCACAAGCCAAAGGTACCAAGGAGAGATGGAGGTAGACAAGCTTCCATTGCCAAGGACTTCATGAGCACAAAGCCGAGCAAGCCACTACAACAAGCATTTTGGAACATCTAAGGAAGGTAAAAGAAGGTTTCTTTTGAATTTTAGTTATGTTTTATTCATGTTGGATTAACTAAGCTCTCCCCAGTGTCTATGCCTAGAGATGTTATGCTAGTTAGTGTGTTTCTTTCATTTTGAAACTAACATGATACTAACCATCCTCTCTTGAGTCAAATTCCTAATTCATATAATAGCATGCTCAATGGGAATAGAAGCATACCACACATGAAAAAGATCATTATGCAACTTTAAAATATTCATTTGGATCAGTAAAACTCTTATAACTTGATTTTCTAACTTTGTTTTGCCCTTTTTCTTTATCACAGGTTTACATAGTAACCGACGTCAGTTAGTAAAATAGTCATTAGTTAGAATAGCCATCATCGGTCACTATTGGTATAACCGATGTCAGTTAGATAACCATCATCATTTAGTAACTATAATCGATGTCAGTTATATAACTGACACTGGTCACTATGTTTTTTCTTAAAACACAAACCTAAGAGCTCTTTTTTTGAAGTTCATTGTTTCTAACCCAAAATAACTTCAAGGCTAAAGGACATGCTAAAATTTTTGTTGTAGGACCAATATTGACATTTTCTAAAAACATGTTTAGATCACCTTTTGCATGCTTAAAAATGAATTAGGAACATTATTTTGGTGCTTAAAGTAATAGTGAAGGTGCTTAAATAAGTGTTTTTTAGCATTAGTTTTCAAAGTTACAACTAAGACCAAGGGGTCAAATGAACACCACCTCATTTTTCAAAATTGAACTTAAAAATGAACTCACCTTTACAAGATTTTTGTATTCACTTAGTTATTTAAATTAGCTTTTTGTTTGTCAAAAAGAGGGGTGTTGCATGTATGCTCTTCCATTTGTCCCCTTTAGGGAACCCTTGGAATTAAAAGTGCCATTCTTATTGTAAATAGCCTAGTCTAAGGCTTAGAAAAAAAATAATTTAAAGCACTCTCCAAAAACTTTTCAAAGTTTGGGTGACCTTGAAAATGACCCTAAAGTCTTTCTATTTCATGCTTTCTTTATTTTTATGCCAACTTGGCTTACAAGGGGGACTTCATCACCTCTCACGAGTTCTTTAGGGAACCTTTAACCTAGGGTTTCACCTCCTAGCATTGACTTTAATTACTCATTTTGAGTTGTACATGAGACATATCTACATTTGGAAATCACACTATACTGAGCAAAGAATAGTATGTAGTGGTTGTAAAAAGGACTAGACCTTTTTATAACTAGCCAATGCCATGATCACCCAATTTCTATGATTGTCTTTTACATTGTTTGACGTGAAAGTCATTGTGTAATTGATTCCCCTAGAAAAGTTTGAAAGTTTTATAGTTTATTCAACCCCACATTGACATACCCTTGCTAGGATTTGGATGATTATACTTAGAGTATTTTGGTCATTTTTTCTTGGTATGTTTTGAGACTAAAACTTGTTTGTTTATTCATAAATCCATGTCAAAACCAATTTCTCTATATGTCACTCTTTTATCTAAAGAGGCATTATGTTGACCATTTTACACCACACTTATGCCTTGAAATTTTTTCTAAACTTGTTTTTGTGTATGTCATTTGAGTTGAGGAGGGTAGTGTTATACTGGCCAAATCATGTCAAACCATTTTTACCTTTTAGTCTTTTGAAACATAACATTGATCACATCATTAGAGCATGCTTACACTATTATGATGATTGATTTATTTCAAGACTTGTTTCACCTTGTGTCAAAAACCATTTGTTTCAAACCACATCATGTATGCCATTTAGACCTTTGTCTTGTGTTGTCATGTTGTCCAATCTTGTCTAGATTGTTTAGTAAAATCCTAGTTTTAAACATTGAGTTTTCAATTATCCTTGTCAATTTTGTATTCAAACATTGATTGATTTCTAATTAGACCTTAATTCATAAGGCTGATACACAAATCTTTCTCTTTTGGGTTACATAACTTCAATTAATTGATTACCAAAATTTGAAAACTATTGATGGTTTATTTATTTAATGTCTATCTTTATCATTGTTTGTGCCTTTATTTGGGAAAACATAGTCTTTATTCAAAGAGCCTTTTGTCTTATGCCTTATGCCAACTGATCATGTTTATGTTTGATTATATGTGTTGGGTCTATGTCAAAGTTATTTCCAAACTTGCTAGATTAAATCAAATCAAATCAACTTTTGTTTCAAGTCTAGCTTTTGACATTGTTTGGCCAAAAGTCCTATCATATGCCTATTTATTTGAGCCTAAATTTTGACTTCGCATTTGGACAAAAGACCTAGCAAATCAACTTTTTCCTTTCCTATTTTAGACCTTGTTTGGAACACTTTGACCTAGACTTTTGACATGCCAATTTTTATTCAAATGCTTGACCTTTTATACATATGACATTTGACATTAGACATTTGATGATAGACTATTTTATGACAAGTCTTAGCAAAAATAATTTTAGAGATACAGCTCCACTTTCAAATCATTTTAGATATACAGCTCCACCCCTTCGACCAAGTTAGACCAAGTTT
Organism: Torreya grandis; assembly: GCA_037957365.1. Taxonomy (NCBI): domain Eukaryota; kingdom Viridiplantae; phylum Streptophyta; class Pinopsida; order Cupressales; family Taxaceae; genus Torreya; species Torreya grandis. Next base: position 1,414,331 of record JARHVA010004425.1, on the reverse strand, counting down.
AAATCATTTGTCCTTTGGATAGTTTTTTAGAGTTTGTAAAACTCTAAGCCTTTTTGTTTCAGATCTTTCATCATTTACGTGGATATGTCTTACTACACTTATGGTGGAGTCATGTATAATCTAACTTATGATAGAATGGCCATACAAAATCCCACTAGGAACCCCTATAGAGAAATATTTTCTAAGGAGTTTTATTATTCTCCCTACAATACGTTGTATGGAGAACATAGTCAAAATGCACAAAATCCAAATCAAGACCCTGATTGGCATGAAGAGGCTTATGAGGAGGAATTTGAAGACCCAAATATAGATAATGTTGTTTAGGATATGGATCTATGCTCTCTTTATAATAATTAGTATGTGGAACATAGTTGAGAACTAGCTTATGAACCATCTCACAACTAAGATGATATGGTTTATGAGGAAGACTTGGATGATTTGGCTTATGCAAGCAATCAATTTTCATAATACCAAACCATTTCTATATCAAGACCTCATCCTTTGGCTTATGTGAGCAATCAAGCTCCATAATGCCTCTTCATAATTCTAGGACCTAGTCTTTTGGCTTGTGCAAGTAATCAATCTCCATACTGCCCTATTATTACCATTTTAGGACTTCATCCTCTGGCTCATGAAAGAAATCATGCTCCCCAAGGCCCTACCATTATCTAATCATAATTCATTCCTCATCTAGTACCAATCCCATCCAAAACTCATCTGATCTAATCATTTGAAGACCAAGCTATGTTCAAAATTGGTATCTTCCAACTCATTGGAAATGAAGGCCAAAATAACCAACCATTTGTGATAATTAAACCTATGATGAATTACCTATTGATCTTATACCAGTTATCAAGGAGTTTCACACTAATGAGCCATTCTTAGCTGAGTCCCTTCTTAGTGATTATAACTACCTTTGAGCAAATCATTACCTTGACCATGTGCCTATTTTTCAAGAATATCTTATTGACATTCCAGTCTCTAAGGAGTTGTCTCTTGACCTTTTTCCCATCCTAGAGGAATCCCACTCTGAAAACCTAATTTTTTTGGAGCCCATTATGCCATCATAGGTTGTTACTTATCCAATACCAAATATTCAACAAGACATCATTGTAGCAGAGTACCCATCAAATGAAAAATCAAAGTTAGAGTTAGGTTCTATTCTTGAACTGACATTAGATTTACCATCAGAATTTGATCAACATTAGTCTCAACATTAGATTCAAAGTCCATTGAGTTAGAATCAAATTTAGAAGAAGAATATGTGTTTGGTTGTTACAACATTGGTTATGCATGCCTTACAGATCAATTTGAATATATTTGTAATCTTTATATAGTTTTTGAGAATGAGTACTTTAGATTTGACACCAGTTATCCTAGTATCTTCTATGAGGATTTTGTAGCCTCTGCCCATTATATTACCATTCCATAGCCATTACCATCAACTAAAATATCCATATCATTAACATTCCATCTCCCACAAGTGTCAATTAATACTGACAGAGTCACACTTTGTTAAACTACATCCATGGTGACATAGCAGTTGAAGAAGAGCAAGGAGGCCAAGACCACATTCATGTAGTAGAAGAGTACTCTCTTAGTGAAACCTTTTTGAAGGCACTAGGGGACAATCAAAGTCATAACTCATCATCTTCTAGTGAAACTTTTTTGGAAGTGCTAGAAGAAAATCAAAGTCAAAAACCAATGTTCATTAGTGAAACCTTCTCAGAGGTGCTACAGGACAATCAAGACAACTTCATTGGTGAAAACCTCTTTGATGCACCAATATCTAAGCACAAAATTTATTCATTGCTTGATGAATACCAAATCAAATATCAAATCAAAATAGCTTCTTATTTATAGCCTAATCAGATGGTAGCTACTCTCAGGCCCAAACAATAGAAAAATTTGATGGTCCTATCGAGAGAACAAGTATTCAACCCTAAAAAAAATTATGTCAAATCTATCATCAACAACATTACATGTGACTAAAAGTCTTGATCTTGATTTATTTCCCCACCATTACCCTTTCCATTATCATCTACAATTCCATTTCACAATCAAACCTACCATCTATTATTTGTCTTTATTTACCATCCATGACCATAATTTATTTTGTAGAGGCTACAAAGATACCTTATCTCAAAGTTTGAAATAATTAGAATCAATGACCAATGAAGATCACAAAATAATTCTTGACAACCAAATTTGTAGGCAATTATTAACAGAGTAGTTATTCAGATGAGGTGTGGGATAAGAATCAAAATGATTGATTATTCTATTTGTATCATTTTTTGATTAGGATGTGCATCTCCCCATCAGTAAGAAAAACATAATCAAAAACCACACCTAGGCCAAAAACATGTACCATACTATTTCACATTGCCATGCCATTGCCATTATTACATATCCATTTGCCATTATCAAATATTCTTTATATTTACCCTATCACTTGGGGGAAAACCATCTTATCATTCCATTCCTATCTAGACCAAAGCCTATTTTTAGTCATCCTAACAAATCCTATTTTTTTCTTGGTTCATTTGGTTCTTCTCACACCTTTTGTGGGGGGATTCTGATCAAGTTTCAACAATCAATTTGATATGTGTTTACAATGATAGTCTATGAAATTAGTGTGATAGTTGATCTGGTAAGATATCTTTCATCCTATCAAGTTTGTTTATGTGAGCCTAATTATAACTACCTATGGGAAAATTATCATCATTGACCTATGTCATTATATCTTAGTTATAACCACCTATGGTAAAATTAGGGGTGACACTTGTTTATCATGCATTGCCACGTCACCTTGCCATTACTATTTTCATTTGAATAGCTATTTGTCAATTTTGAGAACTTGTTGGGACCTAGTTGGTTTTTTCTCACCTTTTGTGTGGATGGAATTACTATGACTTGAGGTCATTTCAAGACTATGTGAGTCATGCTCAATTCATGTTGAGGTTATCTTAGTCTCTTTTTTCATACGCTCTCACCATTTTATGAGCAACCTAAGCCAAATTCTCTTTATATTTTGAAAGAATGTATCTTGTCATTCTCTAATAAGTTAATATACCTCAAAATGCCAAAGATATTCATAACATTTCAAAAATCCAAAAATATTTGTCTTTTCTAAGCCTAGTCAATTATCCTCAATCTGCCTTATTGGGGTATTGTCATTATTAGAATGCTTTCTTTTGCTTTTGTTTTTAGGCTTTCTATTTGTTTGTTTATTTTAGGTTGTTTGTTTGTCAATTTTTTTATTTGTTTATTTATTTATTCACTTGCATGTTTGTTTGCTTTCAACACTATTACCTCGACTTAGTCTATATGTGTTCATTAGGTGATTCATCGAGCACATTATTCTTTAGTTTATCCATATTCATACATTAATATTATCATCATGGTTTTTATCATTAGTGTATTATTTAAAAGTGTTTATTAGATTAGGAGTCAGTCCTTATGCATATTTTGGGATAGTCTTCATGGTGTTTTATCATGAAGCCTACCATCACATGCTACAAAAGAAATTAGCTTTAGGAAGGTCTAAAATTAATGGAGCCACAAAAGTTTCTCCTTTGCACCTTGGCAAATCCTCTCACCCACCTTGATCAATATAACTCATTTGACCATTCTAGTTGTATCATTGCTAATCAGGATGAGCATCTCCTCATTGATAGGTACAATTGAATCATTCTATTGATCAATATTATTCTTCTATTCATCTATTCCATCACTTTGCACCCACTCATCTTTAATCTATATTCCAAGTTATATCCTTGAGTTATACTTGATAATAAACCCTAACTTTGGCATAGTCATCTTTAACTAATCTAGGTCCTCTTAATGATTATAACCACTTGTGAGCAAATCATTATTTTGACTTTTATTCATGATTATAAGTGCCTTTGGGAAAATCAATATCCTTTTTACATCAATGCATGTAAGAATTTTTTCATTTGGATTAATCTCAACCATAGGTTAATTCCACCTTTATTCTTTTTTTTTAGGGACCATCCATCAACAAATGTAATAGCCACTCCCTTGAGGGGGCATCATCATAGGCTTCCCAAAACCATTTGGAGCTACGTTATTCAACCATCGTCTTCTTTTTTGCATACAAGCCATTTCTCATTATTTGAGAATACATTAATTTGCCTATGGTTTCAACATCTTCCCAAATAGGAGCAAACTATAGACACCTAAATCTAATCACCTGATAACTTCCAATCATGCTTTTGACTAATTTCTACCAAAATGCACAATTTGGCCTAAAAACACTAAAGCACACTAAATGAGTTGAAATTGATATATTCAAGTGCTGATTTTGGCTAGGGTATCCCTTAATGGGGCATTGTAATTTATGATCCAGTTAACTTTAATCAGATCATTTTGAGTCAAAATGCCAATTTTGCACCTAGATGATCTGGATTGATCTTTCCTATCAAATATCTTACACAAGACATATGCCTTCATTATTTATTATTGATAATATCCTAAATGAAATAATTCATCCAAGGCATTTGATAGTGACTTCCAATTCTAATCTAGTCAAATTTTAGACCAATAACAAGGCATTCTGATCAATTTAAGTAATTTGTGCACAAAGTGCTTAAACATGCTTAAGATATAATTAACCCAAATAAAGGCCTAATTAATAATTATATGGAAACTTGTTGAAAACTTTATTTTGGAAATGAATATTGACTATTTTCATCATTAGGTGACCTCATTTCTCAAGAAGACATCCCTAGGCCATAAATGCCACAAATATCAATATTCATGCCTCCTATGCCTCATCAAAGCCCTCCATGCATTGTAATTGCTCCTCTATCCCAAATATTAATGATCTTATTTATCAAATTTAATTGAAAATTTGGATTAATCCTTAGCCCACATCTCAATCTTGAGATGGATGATTTAGGTTGATTTTTATCAAATCTAAAAATCTATAAAAAGGAGGCCTTACCACATCATTTTTAAAAAAGTTTAATTTGTGCAAAGTTATAGTGCAGGATTGGTTCTAAAATATTCATACAAACTAGTGTTACCATGCCAAATTGATTCCAAGCTAAGCCAAGCCACAAGCCAAAGGTGCCAAGGAGAGATGGAGGTAGACAAGCTTCCATTGCCAAGGACTTCATGAGCACAAAGCTGAGCAAGCCACTACAATAAGCATTTTGGAGCATCTAAGGAAGGTAAAAGAGGGTTTCTTTTGAAATTTAGTTGTGTGTTTTATTCATGTTTGATTAACTAATATCTCCTTAGTGTCTAGGTATAGAGATGTTATGCTAGTTATTGTGTTTCTTTCATTTTGTTTTCATTTTGAAACTAACACGATACTAACCATCCTCTCTTGAGTCAAATTCCTAGTTCACAGAGATTATTATAAGAGGAAGGAAAATAAGGTGATGAGGGAATGATACAATGATGGAGAAAAGGAGAGTATGGTGAAAGAGAGAGGAGGATGGAGATAAAGCAAAGGAGGATAGATGGTGGTGAAAATAAAGAAAGAGGAAAGGATGACAACTATAAATTTGAAAATGAAAGGTTGTGAAGAAAAAATTCCTACTGCTAGGTCAGTGATATTTTAATATTCTTGCATGTGGTATTTTAATTGGAGATGATTTTATCTTCCTATATGTATGTGTATTCTATTTATGAGGGTATAATAGAGAGCCCTATGGATGGCTTGACCATACATATAATGCTCCAATCAACTCAGATTTATTTCCTTAGCCAAGAAAATTAAATTTTAGGGTGTTATCATAAATGCATTATTTTGATTGGTATTTATTTTGACCTTTGATTTATGAGGGAATAAAATTATGAGTTAAAAAATATATTTAGATAGGATTTGATCAAATTTTCCACATCAAGACTTTAAAACTTTCAAGTAATTTTAGGTTATAGGTATGTTTTTAAAGACATAACTTGTGACGTACCCATTTGGTAGAGATACAACCAGAGCTAGTGTAAGGTCTCCTTTTCTTTGGCGTTGATTTTTTATCAACCTTTTGAATACCTTTAGCCTATTTTATTCCTCATGGGATAAGGGATGATGCAAGGGGAATATTTTTAATAAATAAGAGATTTCTAGAGAGTGATTCTAATCATTTGAAATTAAAATGCAATTTTCTTAATTATTATTTAATTGACCCTCAAGTAATTTTAATTACTATATTATGAGGAGTAAATTATATAATAAACTAAAATGACACTTTCATGAGGACTTGGCCCTCAATTAAAAATACTTAATGACTTTATATAAAAGGACACTCTCATGAGGACTTGACCCTTAATTAAAAGTCCTTAATGACTTTGAGCTTAAAGGAGAAGACCCAAGTGGATAAAAGAGGTCCATATTTGTAAAATAAACCCCATAAGTGGTTTGGCCACCTTGGAGGAGTTATAAAAGCAAATTTGAAATATTGGGAAGACATCTTTTTTTCAATCAATCTTTATTTTTAGGTTATTGGAGTTCTAAGGAGATCTTGAAGAGGAAATTTCACTTCAAAAATTTCAAGTGTGCTGAGTTGATTTGTTATTTTTTGATTTGAAGGGGATCTTTGAAGAAGATCCAAGGGTAGAATTTTGTGTTCATTTGTAGATTTCTATTTTTCTAGGGTTTGACTACACAGTTTTAGATTTGGGTTTTATATTTGGGTGACTTCCACCCAAGGGAAAATTATAATTATTGTTTCATTTGTAACATCACATTTTTATCTTCAGTTCAAGCTATCATTTGTTTAGAAATTTTGAGTATTTTACAAGTTGTGAAATTTACAAGTTTCAACTGTATTTTTGTCATATAAAATTAGAAAATAAGATTTTTACAAATCTGATTTTGGAATCATGTTTGGAATATTTTTATACATCTACATATTTAATTTAATAATTTTTGGAATAGTTTTGAGGCATAAATCAACCCCAAAACCTAGTCACCTAGGTCTTTGGGCAATTTATAGTTTATGGAAAAATATTGCAATAAATTTCATTTTTATGGAATTTTGACTTTTTTCTAATAATTTATGGGTCTAAGTTGAAATTTATGGAATACCCTTTTTATTTGGTTTCAGACCCAAAAGGGACCTTAAAGTGTTATCAGAGCCATGATATTGCCAGCCTGAGGGTTTGTGGATGCAGAAGAAGAAATAAAAAGGCACATGAAGAAGACATGGGAGAACAAAATTAGTTGGAGAAAGTTTTGATGGATCTAGCTCAAGGTCAAAAGGAGATCCAAGACACCATGGTGAAAATTTTAAAATCCATGGGGAAAAACATGGCACCTCAAGGAGAGGGAAGTTTAAAAAATAAGAGGGTTTCCAATGAAAGGGTTTCTCCAAAACCCAAGCATATGTTTCATGTAAAATTTCTAAAAAAGGATCCCATTAAAAAGGTAGAACGGCCACCTAAGAAGAGACAAAATCTCACCAATATTGAAGAATATAATCTTATGAGTGATGAGGTAAAAAACAAGCTTTTTTTTAATGAATGTTGTGAGCTCAAGGCTTAAATTAATTATAGGAAGAACAACTCCTAGAACAATCTACCATGTAAGTCCAAGGTAAAGATATTTGAGTGATTGAATATATTTCTTTACCTTCTAACGATTACTTACAAAATAGTGAAGTGACAAAAAATGGGATCATGGAAGAAGAAAAATCAGATATACAAGTTGTGGAAGCAAAATGATTGAAGCACCTCTATGTAGAGATGATCATATGCAGTTTGTTGTCCTTCCTAGAATAGCATCTCAAGGGGAGCATGAAAAGGGTGTCAAATGTCTAATATAACTTTTCAACTCCATCAATGAAGGTAGATCCAATGAGGACACTTCAAAGTATGAGAAGGTTGATGTAATATTTCATATTTTGTCATTTCAGATTTGTTTCCATCATGAGAAGTATGCAAGAGATAAAATGAAGGGTTTGGTTTACACAATAAGACAAGAAGATTTTATGGGTCAAAGACACTTCTACAGGCACCCTAAGCTTTGGGATCCAAGTTATGTTTTGTATTTTACCTAAGCTAACAATATTGATTTTTTGATTAATAATCTTCCTATGGCAGCCATCAAGGGTAAGAAAGGTTATTGTGTTGATATCAAAGAATTTTATTTATCATCACCATACTATGTCTTTGCATAATAAGGAATGTGCTAACTTGGAAAATGAGATGAAGGGAACTACATGGAGAGGGGGCATCAAGAAAGAGGTTTAAAAATTTGGTAAATTACTTCATGTCAATTTTAGATTTGATGTCACATCATGGGCCAACTCATATATGGTCAAGATTGAAGATGTTTGCATAAGGGGTTGTTTCCTAGACATGGGCCAAGACAAAGCAATAGTACACTTGAAATGGAAAGTAAGTAAAACAAAGTGTCTTCATATATTTTCTGTCATACAATTATTTTTAGTCATCATAGAGAGTTAATTTTAGTTTGAGATTGCATGGGAAGGAATTTCAGTCACTTGGTGTGAAGGGGAAGTCAAGGAGAATGAATTTATTCAAACAGATCTCATTAGGGAAAGTTGGAGAGTTGTTACCATCATTTCTAGCCAACTCAACAAGATGTGTGCAATCCTACAAGTCAATTAAATCATACATAAGAATGATCTTTCATTTGTGGATTTGGTTGAAGAAAATTTAGCCATTTTATGAATGATTCCATCCCTCACCATTCTGATTTTTGGTGAAAGAATGCAAAATTTTAGTCAAGCTTCTTTGCCTACCCACTACTTGGTAAGTGTAACTCATCATACAAATTTTGAGTTCCTATGGGATATTTATGCTTGTGAAATAAGTTGTACTTTGAAGCATAAAAATTCTTCCCTTAAGAAGGAAGCACTTTTATAAGCTCTTACAACCAATTGGAAGAATGTATGTATAGATGAACATGTAAAAAATTAGGTTGCTAATGTTGTTGTTAAGAGGGATGCTTATTGGTTGGTAAATAGAAATTCAAAAAAAATAAAATAGCCATTCAATTTTGATGTGTTTTCACTTATTATTGACAAACATGCATAAAAAAGGAGCACTAGGAATCATATGAATGAAAGTGTTGATTTAATAAAATAAGAATTGGAAAAAGGCAACCTATGCATGAGCATGGCCATGAAATAAATTATGAGTTGTTAGACTACTAGCCACTATTTTTTTAGGTTTATTTATGGGTATTTGGTTGCAAGGAAAGAGGTTTGGGCCATGGAGAAGGTGCATATTTCACATACCATTATTTCATATACCATTATTTTAAAGTCTTTTAAAACTATTAAAAAAAGGATTCTATCCACTCCAAACTCAATGATAATGTCAAAAACACATTGCTATAGCCAAGGTATGATGTTGTTGTTGATTTTGCATAATGCCATGAATAATTGCACTATTGTTCCTTATATTTTCAGATTGCTCTTTCAAATTTTCACAACTTCATGGAAGTATGTTGGCAAGTGGGAGATGTATTCCCTAAGCCTTGTCATCTTGGAAGAGTTTTGGGCACATGCACATGAATTTCCAACCATCATATGCTCAAATTTAAGTGTAGGAATAGCATGTTACAGCCAAGAGTATGTAAGCATCCAAGATTTATGGTTTCATTTTGAGTCATTTCATTTTTATGGGAAGCTAAGTCGACCACAAATTTGTTATCCAAATTATGGCAAATCCTTAGGGCATGATAAAAATGAGTGAGAGCATGGAGGGCAGCCCATGGTTCATGAGAGGTGTTGGCATATTGTTACGGACTACTATTTTTTTCATTTTTAGTTTGATTCTTCTCCTTTCTACACTTATTTGGAGGTACTTTGACACTAGAAAAAAATTCTTTCCAATCCCTATCATTTAGGGGGAATTTTGTACAAGCTTAAGTGCACTTTTAGTCATTCATATGATAGTTTTGAATTCAAAGGAAAGAGTTACAATAGTATATGGACCAAAATAATTCATGATTTGATCTTGCCAATGAGACATAATGGAGGAATGACAAAAGTGTTGTTAAACACTCATGTTTTTTTTTATATGTTTGCTTCATGTGCAAGAGTAAAAACAAGAACTAAGAAGGTTCAATAAATCTTAAAATGGTTGAGGCCATTTGGAATAATTATCTTGGATGGGCAAAATATATCTCATTTGACCAGCAATGGATCAAGGCTTTGGGAGTATTACATCATGTTTTCCCTCTTGAACATGGTACTTGGACACATGAAGTTTGTGTTTGCTTAAGGACAAGAAAATTTGGGAAGGAAGGACTATAAGATCCTCTTTTATAAGGGGTTGATTTTTTATCAACGTTTTGAATACATTTAGCCTATTTTATTCCTCATGGGATAAGGGATGATGCAAGGGCAATATTTTTAATAAATAAGAGATTGTTAGAGAGTGATTCTAGTCATTTGAAATTAAAAGGCAATTTTCTTATTTATTATTTAATTGACCCTCAAGTAAATTTAATTACTATATTATGAGGATTAAATTAGATAATAAAGTAAAATGACACTTTCATGAGGACTTGACCCTTAATTAAAAGTCCTTAATGACTTTATGTAAAAGGACACTCTCATGAGGACTTGACCTCAATTAAAAGTCCTTAATGACTTTAAGCTTAAAGGAGAAGACCCAAGTCGTTAAAAGAGGTCCATATTTTCCAAATAAACCGCACAAGTGGTTTGGCCACCTTGGAGGAGTTATAAAAGTAGTTTTGAAATATTGGAAAGACATCTTTTTGTCAATAAATCTTATTTTCAAGTTATTAGAGTTCCAGTCTTGAATCAAGGTGCTTGGAGTTCCAAGGAGATATTGAAGAGGAAATTTCACTTTAGAAATTTCAAGTGTGCTAAGTTGATTTATTGTTTGTTGATTTAAAGAGGATCTTTGAAGAAGATTCAAGGGCAGAATTTTTTGTTCATTTGCAGATTTCTATTTTTCTAGGGTTTGACTACACAGTTTCAGATTTGGGTTTTAGATTTGGGTGACTTCCACCCAAGGGAAAATTATAATTATTGTTTCATTTGAAACAACACATATTTATCTTCAGTTCAAGCTATCATTTTTTCAAAAAAATTGAGTATTTTACAAGTTGTGAAATTTACAAGTTTCAACTATATTTTTGTCATATAAAATCAGAAAATAAGATTTTTACAAATCTGATTGTGGAATCATGTTTGGAATATTTTTATCCATCTACAAATTTAATTTCATAACTTTTGGAATAGTTTTGAGGCATAAATCAGCCCCGAACCCTAGTCACCTAAATCTTTGGGTGATTTACAATTTATGGGAAAATATTGCAATAAATTTTAGTTTTATGGAATTATAATTTTTTCTAATAATTTATGGGTCTAAGTTGGGATTTACGGCATACCCTTTTTGTTTGGTTTCATCCCAAAAAGGGACCTTACATCTAATTTAGTAAACAAGTGACTGTAGTCACTACAAGTTGGTTAAATTCTTGCATATATGGGTATTCTTGATAATGAAGATTGTAAGATTAGAGTTTTCCAATAATTAGTGATTACTAGTAGAACCTAGACAACATTAGCTATTAACATTGCTTGTTTAAACATGAAAAATAATGTTGTCTAGAGCATAAGTTTTGGTAGCCTTCTTATAATAGAAATAATGATAGAGTTACTAATGTATAATAAAGGCCTAGATAGATTTTATATAATCAATATCATGATGAGGTCAATAGTTCATTTCATATTACATTATACATATCAAATGCAAATGAAATACTTGGATATGTCTTTATGTGAAAGAATGAATTTGACTGGTGCCCAATTTATAGCCACAAGAAAATTGCAATTGATTGATATGAAGAATGGATCAAAAAAAATTTTAGAGTAATCACAAACATGAATTGCAATCATGATAGCCATGTAATGGAAATGACATTATTAAAAATGGAATATGTATTACAGAAGGCTAAGATGTGTAATGGAAATAGATAATACATGTAATGGTAGGGAGTTAATCCATAAAAAATATATATATATTATAGATGAGTGTGATTACAAAAAATAGATAATACTATTGTTGAGATCATGAAATAGGCTAATTAACATCTTAAATATTTTGTATTTATGGACTTCTATCAAAAATGTTGAATATTTGTATGATTGGATGTGAATAATTCTAAATTGAGTTCATGTTTTGATACACACACACACACACACACACACACACACATATGCATTCATGAATATAAATTATTATATATATGAGGTGTGTGTGTGTACACACACACACACACACCTCATATATATAATAATTTATATTCATGAATGCATATATATATGTATATATATATATATATATATATATATATATATATATATATATATATATATATATATGTATATATATATATATATATATGTATATATATATATATATATATGTATATATATATATATATATGTATATATATGTGTGTGTATATATATATATATGTATATATATATATATATATATATATATACATATACATATATACATATATATATATATATGTATATATATATATATATATACACATATATTTAGGCATTCATGAATATAAATTATTATATATATGAGGTGTGTGTGTGTATGTGTGTGTGTGTGTATACACACACACACACCTCATATATATAATAATTTATATTCATGAATGCATAAATATATGTATATGTATATACATACATACATACATATATATATATATATATATATATATATATATATATATGCATTCATGAATATAAATTATTATATATATGAGGTGTGTGTGTGTGTGTGCGTGCGCGCGCGCACGTGTGTGTGTGTGTGTGTGTGTGTGTGTGTGTGTGTGTGTGTGTGTGTGTGTGTGTGTGTAGACACACACACACACACACAAGATGCATATGTGAAAGTGAGTAAGCCATATGTTCCTTGCGTTATGGAAGATCAACTTATTAGTATGTTAGAGTAAATATGTTGTGTACTGGAAATTTTCCTTTACATAAGTAAAGAATGAATGAAGTGTTTGTAGATAATTAATATTCTAGAAAGACTCTTACTTGACTTACTTATATTTATTTGGGTTGTGATGAGGGCTAAATGTTGTGAAATGAACTTTTTGATACAAAGATATTAACTTTATGTTCGACATTTGCTTAGGGAAAATGGACTTCTTAATTGACTTGTATTATACCTATATGGTAGATGAACTTTCGTGTCATAGATATTTTTTATGAAATAAATAAATGAGGTTTAATCATATATTTGATGGACTAAATATATGCATAGTAATTATTTCCATTTAAGATGTAATTATACTTGCTAGTATAAATAATTACGTGAACTTTTAGGTTATAACTATATGTTAACCAAATATAGCATTGATGATTCTAACTAAGAAATGAGTCATAATTCAATATCTTAATTAGCATCACAAATGTCAGATGAAGGCAATCCGATCAAATGGTGTGTATGAAAATTGACTGATCCTAAAAATCAAATATTATTTGAAAACTTTAGCCAAAGTAATGTTAGATAGACATTGTCATTTCATATGTTTGATTTATGTGTTTATGAGATATCATGATATAACATATTTTATTTATGATACACATCATGCATTATAAATCTTACAACATACTAGGTACTAGCATGTCTCTCTAGATTCCTACACCATCACTATCTACCCATTTGTGAACTGAGGGCCATTCCTTTATGGGGGATTAAGAAAGGAATAAATGGTCTATGGTTGATGTGGAAAAGTGTTCAAATGATTCTCTCTCTCCCCATTGCAGTACTTACTTGGAAACTACACTTGAGATTATTAGAGATACATTACTTAGTTTGGATCGAGCTCAATGGAGAATATTATCTATTTATTATATCAAGGCTATATGCCTAATAGAAATATAATTGTATTATTTTATTATAATTCAAAAATAGTATCTATATTATTATACCATCATGGTTATATTTTAATGTGATTACTTTCATTACAATTATGTTATGTTGCATAAAATGCCCGTGATTGGAACTATTATTGTTACAAGTTTGTGAAAGTCTAATATGCTTTAGTAGTATGTTAAAAATAACTAATTATATTCTCATGGTATAATATAATGAAATAATAAATGTTTATTAAATAAAAATTATTACATTATTCTAGTAAAATCTATGAGGGGTTGTTACATTCTTCCACACAAAGAGGTTTATCTATTTTGAGGGCTACAAGGAATAAAGAGAAAAAGCAAAGTTTTAGTGAAAAATCACATATTTTGGAATATTTTATGGTTTCAATTGTCTTTTTGTATTTTTTATATGTTTTTTATAATCCTTCCATGGAGAAAAAATTCTTTCTTAAAGGCAAAACCAACTTTTCACCTTTCTACACCTCATTACAAAATAAGAATTCAAGGTGTCAATCCACCAAATCAATGCATAAATCTATTCAATAAGATTTTTAAAGGCTCATTTTCATCTTAAAAAACACTTTAAGGACAATAAAAATTCATAGGTTGGTTATAATAAGGATTTAAAGGTTGAAGGAGTCTTAACAATCAAGAAAGAGACCTTTTCTTCTCTTACACCTAGTGAAGGAGACAAAGTCAAACAAGTTTCAAGGAGTATTCTAACATCCCTTTCAAGGTGGAGAGATATCATAATTGAATTAGTATAATTTTTCAAATGAGGAATTAATTAATACAATAAGATCTATTTTCAATGAAGAAGACTTATTCATCAAGGAAGACAAGCAAACTAGTATATAGGGTATACAAGGAAGAATTTAGGCACTTCAGCTAATCAAACTTGACAAATAAATGTAAAAGAAATATTAAAACATTAAAAAATATTAACCTTAAAATATTATTCCATTTTATAATAGAGTAATGGATAAATCAAACAATTTATACATTGGAGTTGGAGAACGACCTAGTGGATGTCACATTTCCTAGTTTTTAGGCTTTTACTTTGTCTCTCTCTCTCTCCTTTCTCATTTTATCTTTAAGTATTCCTAGTTTTGGAATTTGTAATGATCCTTAACCTAAGTTATGTCAGAGCCTTGATGAAAAAAAAAAAACTTTTACTTACATCTTTATAATTAATAAGGCTGAATTCATGCCTCTTCAATATTTATGATTAGTGTATGTTCACAGTTTATAGATGAATGTTAGTGATAGTGAATGCTTCCTCACATTTTTCATCTCCTATTTACCCTTTTTGAGGTTTTAGTTCATACTTAAAGGTTTAATATTATGCTTGAATAATATTGTATGTATGTTAAGTGTAATCTTTCTTTAGTGTCTTTGAGAGACCTATTGATCAACTACTTTAAATCATGCATCAAGCTAAGCCTCTATGTGAATTATTGATGTTTATAGAACCTTTTTGAGGAGTGAAATCAGGTTCATGTTTTTATTTATATTTTTTAGTGCATATTAGATAATTAAAGGACACATTTTGGTGTATCACCTCAATTAGATAAGTTTTATTTCAATTTATCTTCCTTTCCTTTTCCTTGAAAGCTGGTAGTATAGTGTGTGAACAAGGAATCCAAGAGAAGCGATTAGTATTGTGTTAGTAATATAAAAATAAATCCAAATAAACACACTAAACACTAACACCTCTAGCCTAGACACTAGAGAGAGCATAGATAACAAACATGCATATGAAATATAACTAAAACATTAAAAAAACCTTCTTCTACCTTCCTTGGAGCTTCAAATAGCCTATAGAATGGCTTGCTCAGCTTGTGTATCAATAAATTTTCATCAATAGAGCTTTGTTGGCTTCACCTTTTCTTGGCACCTTGGTTTGCTTACTTGGCTCATGAATTTTGAATAGTAACATTACATGCAAGGTTTATTTGCATCTATATGTGCATTATAACATTAGACCAAGATCATTTTTTGAGAGCTTAAACATCAATGGGTATAGCCTTGTATTTATAGCCTCAAGAATTAACTCTCACCCAAGGTGAGTTAAGGTTGTGTTGAGACTAACTCTAGTTGAGTTAAAATTTGTCATGCAATTATGACTTTTAGTTACTAGTCATAATTCTCAAGTTAGATATTTTGAGATATTTTGATAATTCATAATGGTAATGATGAAAGACTTGATATTTTGATTTTTGAAATTTCCATTTTTAGATATTCATTAATTGCAAATGGATAATTCCAATAAGCATTTAATCTTGTTTAATTAATTAATTAATTTTAATTAGTCTTTTTGATCTTTTAATATTTGATTAAGTGCCCCACTTAATAGGTCCATAGGCCAAATTGACATTTATTATGTTACAAGGTGATTGGGGGTGAATCCATGAGAGGTTATTATTACATACAGGCTAGTATCTTAAATAGGGATGCCTTGACATGATTCTAAGTATTGATGAATGATACATGACCAAAATTGGGATGTTTAGTGATTCCTAGGATTAATTTGTAATGGTTGGTAAGAATCAGTCTGAAGTCCAATTGGAAGCTAGTTATGGCCGAAATTAGGTGTCTACAGTTTGCCCTTGTTTGGTAAGGCATTGCAAATTATAAGCATAATAACATTTTATAAAAGAAGAAAAAGGCTGATAATAAGGAAAGAAGATAAAAATTTGAAGAAAAAGCTCCAAATAACATTTGGGAAGCCTATAATGATGCCTCCTCAAGGCAGTGGTCGACACATAATATTGATGAATGGTCCCTTAAAAAAATCAAGAAGAAAAATGAAATTAATCCATGGGTGTGATTATTCCAATTGAGATAATGCTTATACACATTGATTTAAAAGTATCTATTTACTCAAAGGTTATTATACTCAATAATAAAAGTTGAGACATTGATTTACCCAAAGGCGGTTATAATCAATGACACATGTATAAGCCCCATTAAGGTAGATGAGTCAAAATAATGATTTACCCACAGGTAGTTATAATCATTAAGATGACATGGATTGAATAATGATTTTTGGTTGTGCCTAATAGGATAGATTGGTAAGCATAACTCAAGGATATAACCTACTATGTGGATTAAAGATGAATGGGCACAAATGTAGATGCAATAGTTTAATGATTAAAGAAACCACAAATAACTAGGCACATGAGGATGCACAAAATTATGAAAGAATAAATGTGGTCGATCTAACTTGAGATATGTCATATATCCAAGCACTACCTACATAGTCGAAAGGGACCTTAGGCCAATGTAGTTCACCTAGAAGTAGGATAAAATAGAATGAGGAATAGAAGAATAAGAATTGATCAATGTGAATGATTTGGTGATGTTCATCCTTATTAGCATTGATACAACCAGAATGGTCAATGGGTTGAGTCGATCAAGGAAGGTGGGAGGATTTACCAAGTTTACCAAGGAGAATATTATACAACTCCATTGCTTATAAGATTTTTTGAGTTGATTTTTGCTATAGCATGTGATGATGTGCATCATGATATAAAATACCATTATGAATTAGCCATAATATACATAAAGACTGACTCCCAATCCAATAAATAATTAAAAAAATACACTAATGATAAAAACCATGATGACAATATTAGTGTATGAATATGGATATATTCAATAATAATGCATAAGGAATCACCCAATGAACATATATAGACTAAGTCAAGGCACAAAAATGAAATAAAACAAATAGGTAAATTAAAAAATAACCAAATAAACAAACAAACACATAAAAACTTGAAAATAAAAGTAAAATAAAGCATCATGTTGTCAACCAAGTCAATATCTACCTGTGAAGGCTCAATAGAATGAGAAATAGGTGGTGCCCCCAAGAAAGGATACATGCAAAGGGAAGGTTACACCCCCAATGATAATGGAATAGATTAGAACCAACAATGGATTTGGCCCAATAGGGTAGATTGAGGATGGTTGACTAGGTTTAAATAGAACAAATTTTTATAGATTATGAGGCTTTATATCTCTCAATAAAATTGTAAGCCAAGTTTCAAATTTTTAGGATTTTGAAATGTTTTAAATGTTTTTTGAATTTTTGAGGCATCTTAACTCATTAGATATTGATAGGATACCACTTGTAAAATAATGATATTTTTGTCTTGAGTTGGTCAAAAAATGGTGTGAGCATTGGCTTAGGTGGTGACTAAGGTTGATCTTAATGTGAATTGAGCATTGCCTACATATTCCCATTAGGACCTCAAGTCAAGGTAGTTATGCCTACACAAAAGGTGGTGAGATCTGACTAGGTAAAAATAAGCTCATGAATTTAGGAAAATGGCAAGGAAAATCATAATAGTAAGGGTAAGTTTATGTGGAAATGCATGGTAAAGGTATTGCTCCTAACTTTCCCATAGGTGGTTATAATGAAGAAACAATGACATAGTTCAGTGATACTACTTTACCCATAGTGGTTATAATTAGTAATATAAGGTGGAATACTAATTTTTCCAAAAGAAGTTATAATCAGTGGTACGAATCAAGCATAAATGAAATATGTAGTTTCCAGATCCACTATCATACTAATTTCATAGACTACCATTTGAACATGTAATTTTGAAACTAGTGAAACTAGATCAAAATCCCTTTGCAAAAGGTGCCAGAAGAACCAATGGAATTATGGTAAAAAGAGATGGGTAGGGTAGGTAAAAATAAGTTTGATCATTAAAAAAGGCATGGTAGGATGGTATAGGACAAGGTAAAGGGTAAAGAAAGATGATGTTATGTCAATTGGATATGATGGTAATAGGGTTTCCCCCAAGTGATAAGGTAAGCTAAATGGCAGGGTATAGAAAAATGACAAGGCAAATGAAAAATGAAAAAGGTAAGGTAAAATGGTTCTAGAAAACATATGGTTATATTGTTCCTACTAATGTGGACATGCACGTCCTAACCAACATATGATACAACTATAATAATCAATCATGTAAATTACTAGGCCATACCTTTTCTGAATAGTTGCTCTATCAAAAAATTGTTATAGATTTCAAAAATGTTGTGATTTTCTTTGGTCATTGAGTCCATTTCCTTCAAACATCAAGACAATATGTCTTTATATCTTTTGTAAAGAAAAGTATAGCCAGGGATGGTAAATATAGATAAATATTGGATGATGGGTATGCTTTGGAAATGGAAAGATGGAATGTAATGGAATCTATAATGGTTGGGAAATAAATGAAGATCGAGATTTTTAGTCACATATAATGTTATTGATTCTAGATTCGACATAATTTTGGTTTTGGTGGGGTTGAAGACTTTTGAATATGCTCTTGATAAGACCATATTTTTTTGTCATTTGGGCTTGAGATTAGATACCATTTGAATATGTTGTAAATGGGAATTTGTATTGATGTTATCTTTAATAATGTCTTCATCAAGTAGTGAATAACTTTTGTTCTCAGCTATTGGCACCTCAAAGAGGTTTTCACTAATGACATTATCTTGATTGTCTGATAGCACCTTCAAAAAGGTTTGACTAAGGAACATTAAATTTTGGCTTTGATTTTCTTCTAGCACCTCAAATAAGGTTTCACTATAATATGATGAGTTTGGAATTTAATTTCCCCTTAGTTACTTTGAAAATGTTTCACTAGGAGATTGTTCTTCTTTACATAAATGTGTTATTTGTTCCCCTTATATTCTTGTATTGATATGTCACCATGGATGTAGTTTAACAAGGTATGATTATGTTAGTCCCAATCGACACTTGTGAGAGGTGGAATGTCAAAATAATGGCTATGTTGGGCAGTGGTAATGGTATGTGGAATGGTAATAGAATGGAAAAAAGCAACATAATCCTTGTAGAAGATACTAGGAAAACTTATGTTAATGCTGAAGTAATCATTCTCAAAAACTATGTAAGGATCACAAATATTTTCAAATTGATCTACAAGGCATGTGTAACTAATATTATAACAACGATGAACATATTTTGATTCTGAAGTTGAGTCTAACTTAGGAGACTTTGAATTTGATGTTGAGACTGACATTGACTTCTGATGTTAAATATGATGTTGGTTCAAGAATAGAACATAATTTTAATTTTAATTCTTATTCAATTTTGGATGTCGTTATAATGATTTCTTGTTGAATGTTTGGTATTGGATAAGTAATAGCTTGTGATGGCATAATGGCCTCTTTGAAAATAGGCTCAGCTAAGGAGTATTTCAAGAGACTAACTTGTCAAAGTAAGACTCCTCAATGATGGAAAATTTTTCAAGAGACAACTCCATAGAGATTGGCTTGTCAGAGGGAGGCTCTTTAAAAATAAGACAATGGTTGAGATAATGATTTTCCAAAAGGTGATTATAATCATTAAGAAGTGACTCAATAAAGACTAACTTGTTAGAGTGAGACTCTTCAACAATAGGTAAAGGATCAAAAGGTGATTCATCATAGGTTGAATTTTCATAGATAGATGTTTCAATAAAAACAACATAGATTAAAGGTTATCATGGCCTTAGTTTATAATTAGTTTTAATAGTTTATAATTAGTTTTAAAATACTAGTTTTAAACACATCTTGGTCTTCAAATGATTGGCTCTGTTGGAGAAGTACTAATTGGCTCTATTATGGCTCAAAGACTGGCATCAATTTTTTAAAGTGGGGGATGGTTGGTAATTAATGAAGAATTATCATTGTTTGGGTAATGATATATTTATAAATAAGCTCATCTATGATGGTCTTAACAAAGATTGGTTATTGGTGTAATATGGTAACTATGACCCATCTAGTTATAATTACATAACCTTATTGGGATAATGAGCTACCATACTTGGAAGGGCCTGGAATGGTAATGGTAGGGCATCATGAAGCTTGGTTGATATTACAAGCCAATGGATGATGTCCTAGAATAGTAATGGTAGGGCATTTTGAATCTTGGTTAATGTTATGATCCAAAGGATGAGTTCTTATAATAGTAATGGTAGATCATTGTGAAGCTTGGTTGATATCATGAGCCAAAGGATAAGGTCCTATAATGGTAATGGTAGGGCATTGTGAAGCTTGATTGCTCATATAATCCAAAGGATGAGGTCTTGGTATAGTCATCCTTAGATGTTGTAGAGCTTGGTTTCTCATATAATCTGGAGGGGGGTTAATGGTTTAGGTGAAGGATCAAGTACCATTAGCTATGAAGGGTGAACCTGGTACATTAATTGACCCAAAGAAGGTATCATCACATACTACACTTGAGGATCTTGGATTTTTTCTCTAGATTAAGTATTGTAAAGAGGATAAAGATCCATCTCACAAACCACATCATCATCAGAGGGGTCTTGAATAAAGACATCTTGTGAAAACATGTTATCATAACTTGGATTGTACATGTCTCAATTATGCATGTAACAATACATATCCAAATCAATGATGAACATTTCATAAAAAGGCCTAGAGTTCTATCAACTCTTAAAAATAATGTATAAAACACAAATGGTCCAAACTTTGTTTAAAACCTGGTCTAATAAATGTAGATGTATCTCCAAAATGGTTAGTGCTAAAACTTGGGTTAAAATAGTCAAACATCAAAAATTTAACATTAAATATCTTACATAAAAAGGTCAAGTGGATGAATAAAAATTAGAATGCCAAACTTGATCAAAAGGTGTTTCAAACAAATCTAAATAAATAAAGGTTATTATGTCTTTTGTAAAACAAGACATAAAATCTAGGAACAATATAGGCATTGCTAGCTCTTTTAGAGAAGGCACAAAAGCTAGAATTTAAACAAAACAAGGTCTAAAAGGTATGAGATTTAATCCAACCAATTTGAAACACTTTGACACAAACTAGGAATTTAGATTTAGATACACACTTGATTATTTGGAAAAAGACATGGAAATTTAGGCATATGGAAGATAAACCACTTCCCCAAATTTAAACACAAAGATAGTCTTTAAATGGAGCAAGAAATTAACCAAAGTTACACAACCTAAAAGTGAATTATCGATGTCCAGGCAAAAATTATATGAGGTGTAAGTAGAAATCAAATAATTTTTGGATGTGAACTTGTCAAGGCTAATTTTAAAATTAATTTAGAATAATAAGTTTTTAAAAATAAACAACAAGCTAGACAAGAATGAACAACATGATGGTACTAGGCATAGATCCAAAAGGGATACGTAGTTTTGAAATTTTGAAAATTTGAACACAAGGTAACAAGTATTTGAAATGATTCAAGTAGTTTAATGATGCTATCATGCTCTAAATATGTGACAAATGGTTTTGTTTTAAGATTTAAGGCATAAAACTTGGAATGAATTGGGTATCATAACTATGCCCCTTTAAAGCAAGTGATACACACATAAAATGTTTAGCAAAAGACTAAATCAAAGTTGTGATGTTAAATGGATGGAATAATGCCTCTTAAAAAAAAGGAGTGATGTAAAAAAATAATCATTTTGACATGGTATGATGAATAAATAGTTACAATTCAAGACCATGTAAGTAAAAGGATAAAATGATAAAAATACTTAAGTGCAACATCCTAAATCTTAAAATCGACAAGGTTGCATCATAATATCAAATTCCATCTACATAATTTTTATTAAGAATATTTTTAATTGTTAATCCAAAAAGTAAAAGTTCATTAAAATTAGGGTTTTAGGCCTCCTCTTCTCTCAAGAGTTTGTACAGTTACATGAAACTTTAGGTTACTCACCCTACATCAATGGTATGTATGTGGTAAGTGGGGTTATCTAAACTATCAATTTTCATTCATTTATAGATGTTATCATATATGTGGTAAATAATAGGGCACAATCACATCATTTACATCCACATCAACTAGCTTGTTGTGAAAAGTTTGTCTTTTTTATAGCCACTACATCTGTCAATTACTCAGTGTAGTGTGATGTTCGAGTTGCCCCTACATTCTGAGGTTGAGTATCATTAAAAAAGCTTATTTAACCATTCAAACATGCATACCAATAATTCACCCTTAATTTATATACCCCACCATGGAGTGGGGTTGGTAAGATGTTAGGAGATGAAGTCTTAGGTCAATACACCCTTAAATAACTTGTGAGGGAGAACCGATCTCCTGCCTACAATCCAAAATACATGAAAATAAAGAAAGTGGAAGGATTTTAGGGTCATTTTGGGGTCACCCAAATCACTCAAATTTTGGGTAGGGCTATAGATAATTTCCTTTCAATATTTTAGATAAAAGTAACAAATTTAAGGAATGAGCATTTTAGATCACCCAAGTTCCCTAAAGGGGATAGGGGGAGAACAAACATGTGACACTTGTTTTACCAAACAAACACTCAATCAACAAACATAAAAATGAAAACCCTTATGAGTATTTAAATAAATAAAGAGTTCATTTTTATATCATCAAATAAAATATGTCATAAATTTTAGCCCCTTTCCATTGTTTGAAAACCTTGAAAGACAAAAATGACTTAAGCAAAAGATTTTTAAAACACCAAATTCAAATGTGAGTTTTGCAACTTTAGAGTTTAAAATTGTCTTTTTTAGGTCTTTGGGTCTTGAAAAAAGTGTAAGGAGGTTTTTTTTTCTTAGGAAATATTGGAAAATCAAAACTTGAAAAACCAAAATGTTAGAAAGCTCCCAAATACTAAATCCTTACAAGTTAGAAAAAAATAACTTACAAACTTAAAATAAAATTAGAAAACAACTAAAGTAAAAATTAACAAATAAAAAGGATAGTAAAATATTTATATCTAAAAAATCATAAGCCAAATTTTAATAAAATTTATATAACACAAATATGCACCACTTGTAAAAACATCAGAAAAAAATAGTTTATGTATTAACAAAAATGATTGTTATAATGTCCATTTATTCCAAAAAAATAGATAGTCACTAAAAGAGTCATAACTTATAAAATAAAAATTAGATTTTAATGAAATTTTGAAATAATTAAGATGAAACCAATAAGAATAACCTGTAAAAAAATTTAAAAAATAAAAAATAAATGAATAAAAAATGAAAACTATTTTAACAATCATTTTTTTAGCAGGAAAATAAAAAATGAAAGTGACAGCCAGTGTTTTGGTCATAACTTCTAAACTATGCACCATTTCATCACTCAATTTTTAGAGATTATTCATAGGTTTAAGTTTCACCTATTTTCAAAAAGTTAGATCAAAACAGTGAATAAATTTTATTATTATCTCTATATCATCCATTTTTTTAAAGAAAAAAGAAAATCCTAACAAAACACACTAAAAACAATTATAACCACCTCATTATCTATCCCATCGGGCATGCCATTATGTGAAAAATAAATCTAAGAGAAAAGAATAGTATTATGTTAGTAATATAAAATCAAATCCAAATAATCACACTAAACACTAACATCTCTATCCTAGACACAAGGTAGAGCATAAGTAACAAGCATGCATATGAAACACAATTAAAACATAAAAGAAAACATTCTACTTTTTTTGGAGATAAAAATGGATTTATTTACTTTTGCATCAAAAAATCTTCATCAATATAACTTTTTTGGCTTTACCTTTCTTTGACACCTTGGTTTGATTGTTTGGCTCATAAATTTGGCATAATAACACTACATGCAAGGTTTCTTTGCATCTATATGTGCATTATAACATTACACCAAGATTAATTTTTAAGAGCTTAAAAATCAATGGATATGGCCTTGTATTTATATCCTCAAGAATTAACTCTCACCCAAGGTGAGTTAAGGTTGAGTTGAGACTAACTCCAATTGAGATAAAATTTGTCATGCAATTATGACTTTCAATTACTAGTCATAGTTCTCAAATTAGATATTTTAGGATATTTTGAGATATTTTGACAACTCATAAAGGTAATGATGAAAGGCTTAATATTTTTTTCTTGGAATTTCTATTTTTAGATATTCATTAATTGCAAATGGATAATTCAACTAAGCATTTAATCTTATTTAATTAATTAATTTTGATTAGTCTTTTTGATCTTTTAGGATTTGATTAAGTGTCCCACTTAATGGATCCATAGGTCAAATTGATATTTATTATGTCACAAGGTGATTGGGAGTGAATACATGAAAGCTTATTGTTGCATATGGTCTAGTATCCCAAATAAGGATGCCTTAACATGATTCTGAACATTGATGAATGATGCATGACTAAAATTAGAACATTAAGTGATTCTTAGGCTTAATTTATAATTATTGGTAAGAATCAGTCTGAAGTCTAGTCAGAAGCCAATTATGACTATAATTGAGTGTCTACATAGTATATATATTTTAACTAATACGTCAAGGGGAGCTAGCCCTTAAAATCTAGAGATTCAATCCATCTATTAGTCCACCCATAGCCTAGGATTGTCTCCATGTTACTTTAAACTATGAAGGATTGAAACGAACTTCACAAGAGTGAAATTTTGAATAGATAAAAATTATTATTATATTATTTTATCATACCATAGTGCATAATTTTCCTCATAGTCAACCCCATATGTTTATGCAATCCTTTTGCAACTAGTCTAGCTTTTAATTTTTTAATTGTGGCATCACTTTTAACCTTGGTCTTATAGACCCAATTTGTACCAATGATATATTTATTAAAATTATGTTGAACTAAATTTCATGTATCATTCATTTTAATTAAATCTATCTCTAATTTCATAACATCAACCCATTCTTTCTCTTGACTAGCTTTTGCATAACTTCTAGTTTAATTAATCACATATGATAATGAAAACATAGCATTTCCATTATAAGCATCATCAAATAAGTTACCTTCCTAATTTTATATCCTTGTGATACTACTCTCATAATTTTGATCCAATATATTATTGATTTAATGAGGATTCAACAAACACTTGTTCTTTCTTGGTGTTGATGTAAATGGATGGTTATTCTCTTGCAAAGAGCTGGTATTATTTCATGTTGAATTAGAAACCTATGTAAGACTTTGTAAACCCTAAAATTCAAATTCAATATGCTTCATCCATCCAATTATTAATTATTTATCTACCTAATCAAAATCAACATACACTTTATTTTCAAAAAATTATAATCCTTAAAAATAATTATGAATTTATAATAGGATTATTAAACTTGTATGCATTACTTTCATCACTATAACCTACGTAAATATGACGAACACTCTTGGAATTATTTATACCACCATTAAATTTACTTATGATTATTTTTTTGAATTTATTTCCTTTCACATGTATGGACTTTCCATTTCTTAATTGCACTTGGATTTTGAAGGGATCATCTAACTTGTTAAAATCAGCTTTTTGACTTTTCATGTGATTTAAGAAACCTGAATCAAGAGAAAAAAATTATTTTCATTATATATTCCCAAAAAATATATGAGATAATAATCTAAGTGTTTCTAAAATTTATTTTATTTAGCTTGGAAATCTTTCTCTTCCCTCTCTTCATTAGCTTGATTCTTAGCTCCTAGTATCTTGCAATTTGTAATCGCGTGTCCTAGTTTTTTACGATAATGACAAATAAAGCATCTACTACTTTACCTATAAAGTTAGATTAAAATTTTCCCTTTGAATTTTAATTTTTTAAGCTCTTTTGATTTTATTTTTTTATTTTTCTTTTTGGTCTTTGAAACATTTGTGTTCAAGTGCTTGTTTTAGACCATGTTCTATATCTCCTACATATAGTCTCATCTTATTTCCATGAGACAAAAAAATCACTTACTTATCAATAATTATAGTGTTCATGTATGTAAAATATTAAAGAGTAATCACAATATGCAGCCATATTTGACTTAAATATCTCATAAATTTTCTTACGATAACATTATATTATATAGTTTCTTCATAAACCATCATTCTATGAACTAAATGATTTACCCTTATGCAATAATCTCCTAATCCTTTAGACTATGACATTATAAAATTATCAAAATTATTTTTTAAGGGTTTATATTTATGTTTATCTTACCTTAATTCATCCTTGATAATAAATTTTTAAGGTATTTCATGCATCATGAGCATTTGGATCCTACAATTCTTAGATAAATGCTTGAGTCTATAACATTGAATATAAAAGAAAGCCTATGCATCTCCCTTTTATTCATCCTCTTTTACTATTTTCTCATCTTGTTTCAATGTACCAATGTAAAAAATTCTCTCAAACTCCTTTTCACATAATAATTATTTTCAACTGATCTCTCTAATACTCAAAGTTGTCACACTTGAAAACAAGAATATTCATGGAAACAAAATTCATTGGAACCATTATTTCTTCTGATAACGGCCTAAAAAACCTTTTAAACCTTGATTGAACCTAGATATAAAAATAAATGAATGTTTTTAATTATTTTATGGAGTGAAAATCAGCTTTTTTTCTTTCTAAAATTGAAGCCATGTATCAATAAAACTATCTCATAATTACTAGTCAAACTAGTTGTGTTTTAAGAAAAATTGTTAACCAAAAATTGTATTGAATAGCTTCAACCTTGAAAATATATAATTGATGGTATAAATATTTGTATACCTAAAATAATATCAAATATAAAATAATAAAAAATATTCTCAATTATAATTAATGCACCACACTTCTATTGTGTGCATTGCTAATAAATAAAGAAAGCTAATTTGAGCTAATTATAAGGAAACTTACAATGTAAGTAAAGTATAAAAGTAAAAATATTAATATAAAACTTATAATCCATTAAGTTAGTTGAAAATAGACTAAGTGAATTTAAAATAGACTAAATAAGCTAAGTTTAACTCACTGTAAATATTTGGACATCGTGCAAGAAATATTTTCAACAGTAAAGACAAACATGCAACCAAAAAAACATTCTAGTCAATGTAGTGCCCCAACTAAGTGAAATATGTAAATAAGACCAAAATAAATTTATATCAGTTGTCCTAACTTATAAATTGTGTCCCACCTTTTTTTGGATGAATATATAATGATTTATACTTCGCTAAGTATACTTTTCATGATCTACAATAAGCTAAAGTTAGCTAGCAATTGCATTTATTTTTTAAGAAATCATTGGAAAGTCCTTAAAATTACTAAAAAATTAATTTATAACATAAATAAATTAAATAACATTAATAAACACCTAAAAACTACAAAATAAAATAAGTATAAAAATAAAAATCAAGTGTCCATATTGGCATCATACTCAACAGTTTTCGCCAACTACGGGGACCCTCTCATATTCTGTCACTTGGAACCAGTCTCCATATTTTGATGGTAGCTTGATGGAAGATGGAATTTCCTTATCAAGAGTGGTAATAAAATATAACCTATCATAGATCAATATTATTCTTGATTTGGTCACTAGATTGAAAGTTAATAGCTAACTGATGGTTTTGGTGATCCCCCATCATCACCTCTTCTTCCTAGTATTCCATAGGAAGGCTTGAAATCCTAACCCAGATGGGGATTTAGTTGATGTTTTCTAAATTTGGATTAAATCTTAGTTTCTAATTTTTTATTAATATATTAGTTTTCCATAGGAACCAAGGTCTTCCCAATATGGTGTTTGGATAATCCTCATTGTTATCGAAGGTGATTAGAAAAAATCCATTGACCGGTATTGAGATTTAAATATGACCCTTTGGATTCCATTTTTAACCCAATCCTTAAAAATATCAATGTTAAATCATGGTCCCAAAAGCAATATAGCAAGAATCAATTTCCATTTTTTAGATTCCTTTTTTTGTAGACACCAAAAATCCACACATAATGGATTTGAATGTCATAATTTCCCTAGACCACCTTGAGACCCCATTGGGCCCAACCTTGACCTCTCGACTGCAAACCAAACCTAACCCACCTAACTCTATTCACATTGACCTACTAGCTAAACCCACCTTTTTAAATCAATTGGACCTTGACCCTCGACTACCGACAGTCATCTTGACCACTGATAAGGAAGTTCCACCATATAAACCACTTAACTTTCATATCACTCCAACTTTATTTTCTATAATTAGATTATTTAATTCATGTGTGAGCACATGCATGTCAAATTTAAAATTAGATAACAAATTAGACCTCTTTTTAATGTATTTTTCCCCTCTCCTTCCTTCCTATAAGAAGAGAGGGGTAGGAGGTGAAAAAGGATCTAGAATCAATTAAATCATCCACAACTATCAAGAGTTTTTGTATCTAAAGTTTATTTTGTAGGTGTTCTTCTAGCAATCTAATGATCTAGCCATCATGATAGAGATCTGAAGTGCTACCATCCATCAAAAAATACCTAAGTATTATTACTTAAGTAGAATTATACTATACTCCACCACCTCAATCATTCATCTGATCAATTGATGGTAAGCTAAGTATCTATTTTTAATTATTCAATCACTTTGTTTGTAATTCACAACCAACATAGCCCAAGACAATATATTAGAAACCCATTCTATAACCCCATTTAATCAACCCTTTTAATACCTAAACCCAACCCATAGTAACTTCCAATGGTCACCCTGGTTGTTAATGGTCTATCCCAACTGTTGAAGGTTGCCTCAACCACTAATGGTTTCCCTAACCACCAATAGTCACGTCAACTACTGATGGTCATTGTGGCACAAAAAAAATCAAGTTATTTTAAGCCACTTACCCTCAACCAAATCCAAATTTCTTTATTTTTGCCTATTCACAGAGTTCCAACCTATTTTTTGGAGCATACCCAAATTTTCTAGCATTAGTGTTGACCTACTTATTACTATAATTAATCAATTTCATCTATTTCTTTATCAATCATTTCTTGTATTCAATTTTAGTATCTTATATGATTTATGCAATTACTTTATATTTTGATTTCCAAACTTAATTATTTAAAAAGTGTAGATTGACATCCCCTGAGGAAGCTCTTGCTTTCAAGATCTAACTAGCGTTAGGTAATCCACCTAACTATCTATCTAACCAACCATTTGCTTTAGTGTTATAATATTTATATGTCATTCTTCCCAAGTCAAAGAGGAGCTCTCTATAATCATATGATTTAATATATGCATAATCAAACAGGTTTTTCAACCATACCCATATCTAGTTTCTTTTTTCATCCTTCCTTGGAATATAAGCTGAAATTCTTTGAAATATTATGGCACACCTGGTGGGACCCTTGAGTTTTTTCTTGGTTTCATAGTTGCATCTAGGTGTTTTATTTCTTCTTATCTCTATGCTCATAAATGAAATCAAAAATTCATTTTGGGCTTAAAATTAACTGCATACATTGATTGCTTGCAAGTTTATCTCACTTAATTAAATTAAAGCAAAGTAATTTGATCGTAGCATCACTTGTATCACACACACAAACCAAATCACCTACATCAATCAAACATCAAAATAAATTGGCATAAATTCTGACTAGGATTCTATCACCTAGTGGTCACCTTACCTTTCCCAACAATCCTACTTGGAGGTCATTACCAAGGGGAGAACCAACTCAACTCTCTAGTTGAGTATAAATTATGAAAATTGATATATACTAGTTAAGTGCTTGACACCCTTATCAATGTGGTGTATGAAGTGAGTGGGTAGGCCCCAATACCAAACCACATATTGATTTCCAATATAGACCCTTTTGAGAGCCTAAACACAACTTGAAACCAACTATAGACTTATTTTATATTACTCACTCTACAGGTCAATTTTAGTCACATGGTTCTTAAAGCTTAAGGCATAAGCCAAAAGAAAGACTAAAAATAACTTTAGGACTTAACACACCTTTTAGTGTGTATTTGATTTCTTTGATCATTTCTTGTCTTCTCTTTGTTTGAGCTGTGAGATTGTTTGTGTTTTACTTTTTCCCTTATTTTCTATGGTTCTAACTTGACAACTAAGAAGGAACCACATAGAATAGAATCCATCCCCAAACCATCCAACCTATTCTACCTCCTCATCCATAGATTACATCTCAGATGTAGAGAGTTATCTTCATCCTTTATGAAGTCCCAATTTCCCTCAAGTATTTTCCCAAGGAGATATAGACTTCACCACCTTTTTAGATAAAAATCCCATGACCCTTCAACATTATCTTAGCACCATTCCTCACCATGCCCATAATTTGGTCCCACCTATAGACCCACCTTATGGAATTCCTTCCCACTTTATGGGGAACACTTCTATTTCCATGGTCAGCACCCAACCATTCACTACCCAAACATCGTCATCTACTAATAATCCCTTTGATACTACTATGGAAAAGCATCCTACCAACATCCTTATGCCTTCTACCCCCACCAACAACTCCTCTACCCTAGATAAACCCAACCATTAACCATATATACTCCACTCACCATGGGATTACCTACTATTAGCATTACTAACCTTCCTTCAACTACCCCTAATCCATTAGTCACTACCCCACTTCAAAATCTTGTGGTGTCTATACCTTCTACCTTACCACCAATCAGTACAAAGGTCACCACCTTTATAAACCCAACCATAGCTCCTACCCAACCTACCTTAACCTCTCAATGGGTGCTTAGTGTACCCAACCTAGTTTGCATCCCTAACCCACAAGGGTATGTATCTCTACCTACTCCTCAACCACCTACCCATACATGGCATCTTCCCAACTACCTATGTCCACATATCAATATATGGTAGCTCTTCAACCTCATACCAATTATCAATATATCATCCACCCATAACAACACTATGCACCTTACAACCTTTCAAGTTGTAATGAAATTACTTAGATATTTTCATAGAATGATTTTATATTATGTAGAATAAGAAAATATGAGAGATTACATAGTGATAATTGATAGTAGAATAGAATATTAGATAATATAGCAAATCTACTTTGAGGGGGCAACCTCCACAATAATGTACTAATAACATAATACTTCACATGATAATTAAAGACTAACCACTACCTCCTATATATAGTCTACTTATCCAAAGTCATTTCATAGACTGACCTATCTAAGAACATAGAGAAATGTAACAAGTAAATAAAAGAGGTATGTAAGCCACAAGCTGGCCACACATATCCCTAGACACACCAATGGTTAAGGGCATAACAAGCCCTTCCCCTTCAAAACAACATTGTTCTCAATGTTATGGTAACTCTAGATGATACTGTACAAATGCTTCATCCTCTCAAGTGGCATCTTCACATGGGAGATTCTTCTATTTGATGAGGTATTCTATAATTTCTCTAGAACATAGTTGTTTGGTGCACCATTGAAGGATCACCTCAGGATCAAGAATAACTTTACCTTCCTCATCCAATTCTAGTAATTTTATTTGAATTGTAACTCTATGTCCAATGACTTTCTTTAGGCATGATACATGAAATACTAGATGTATGCAAGTGGATGAAGGAAAATCTAATTTGTAGGCCACACTGCCAATTTTTTGTAAGATCTAATAAGGCCCATAATACTTAGGGGACAACTTTTTATCCTTATTTTGTTAATTTAATAACATCTATTTATATGGTTGTAAGTTAATAAATACCTAATCACTAATGTCAAAATGCCTCTCACTTTTATGTTGATTAGCTTGTTGCTTCATGTGATTCTGGGCCATAGCTAAATTTTCATGCAAACTTGCAAGGACCTCCCATTGATGGTGAACATGTTCTTCAATTTCACTAACCTTAGGATGGAACTTCAAGGTTTAAGTGATGGATGGAGGGTGGTATCCATATAGTGCCATAAAAGGAGACATATTAGAAGAACTATGAATAGAAGTATTATACCACCATTCAGCAACTGGTAGCCAATGAACCCATTTATCCTATTTATCAAAAACAAAGAAATAGAGATATCCTTCTAGACATTTATTGACTACCTCAATTTGTCCATTAGATTGAGGATGACAGGATGAACTATGAGCCAATTGAGTGACTAAACATGTAAATAACTCAGTCTAAAAATTACTAGTAAAAATGGGATCTCTATCACTAATAATGATCTTAGGGGTCCCATGTAGTTTCTGAACTGTATTGAGAAAAGTAGAAGCTACTGTACTAACAACAAATGGTTGGGATAATGGAAAAAAATTAGTATACTTACTGAGATGATCTAAAATAACCATGATAACATTTTGACCATCAGATCTTGGTAACCCTGTAATGAAATCCATAGAGACCTCTTCCCAATGCTGGCTAGGGATAGATAAAGGTTGTAAAAGACCTAGAGTTTTGATGGTTTTGCCTTTATTTTGTTGGTAGATCATACATTCAGCCACATATTTTTGGACATCCCCTTGATACCTTCCCAAAAAAAATCTTTCTTGATCCTATAATATGTTTCCAAAAATCTTGAATAACCCCCAATTGGAGTTGCATGAAGTTCTTGAATAATTTTTTATTTAAGAAGATAATTCTTACATAGGTACAATCTATTTTTGTACCATAATGCATTACCTTTCCATGTGAATTTTTTAAATCCTTCTAAACTTTGTTGAAGATTTTGAATCAAATCATGAGCAGTACTATCATGTTCCTATTTTGACCATGCTTCCTCTAGCCAATCTACCTGCAAAATGGTTATGGCATATAGCAATGCCTCAATTGATTCATCTTTTTTGGATAGTGCATCTGCCACCACATTATCCTTGCCTTTTTTTAGACTATTTCAAAATAATATCCTAGTATCTTAGTTACCCAATTTTGTTGTTCTTCAAATGACAACCTTTGTTCTACAAAATATTTAAGACTATCATGATCAATTTTTACCTAAAAGTGATGACCCATCAAATAAGTTATCCATTATTTGACTGCATGCAAAATGTCCATCATTTCCTTCTCATAGATACAACACCCATATCATTTCCTTGAGTTGATGACTTTCAAATGTTAGTGGTTTGCCTTCTTGCATGAGTACAGCACCCATACCATACCCAGATGCATCACATTCAACTATAAAAGTCTTGGAAAAATTAGGAGTGGCCAATATTGGAGTAGTGCACATAGCCAATTTCAATTGTTCAAATGCTAGGGTAGCTATATCAGTCTACTAAAAGGAGTCTTTATTTAATAAATAGGTAAGTGGGGCTATAATACTACCATAATTTTTGACAAATCTATGATAATAACCAGTAAGTCTCAAAAATCCCCAAAGTTGCTTGAGTGTCTTAGGAATTGGTCAGTCTACCATTGCTTGGATTTTTTTAGGATCCACTTTTACTCCTTCATAAGACACCAAATGACCCAAATATTCAACCTCACTAGCCCCAAAAGTACATTTGGAAGGTTTGGCATACAATTGATTTTACTCCAAAATGGAGAGTACCTATTTCACATATTACAAATGGTCTACCCAATTTTTAATATAAATGAGGATATCATCAAAGAATACCAAAAAAAATTTCCTCAAAAATGGCTTAAAAATAGTATTCATCACTGAAAAGTATATGGTGCATTTGTTAGGCCAAAAGGCATAACCAAAAACTCATAATGGCCCTCATGAGTCCTGAAAGTAGTTTTAGGTATGTCTTAATCATGGATCCTGATTTGATGATACCCAAAACATAGATCTAACTTAGTAAAATAAAATCACTATTCAATTTATCTATAAAATCATCAATGACAAAAATTAGAAACTTATCTTTGATAATGTACTTGTTGAGTTCTCTATAGTCAGGGCACATCCTCCAAGTGTCAAATTTCTTTCTCACCATGACAATTGGTGACGAGTATTCACTTTGGCTATGGTGAATGATTCCTGCATCCAACATCTCTTGTACCATCTTTTTAATTTCACTTTTTTGGTCATAGGGATACCTATATGGCCTAATCTTAGGTGGTGTACTACCAAAAATAAGTGTTATAGAATGATCATGCATGCGGCTAGGTGGAAGTCCTTTTGGCTTGTCTCTAAAAACAATGGAATGAGCATCAATTATTTGTTGTAGATCAAGAGGTGGAGATGACTGAGTTGGTTGTACTTCCATAGAAAACAAGTGAGCTAAAAATCCCTCAGCACCCTTATGGAGAATCTTTGTCATTTTATGGGAGATAACAAGTTGGGGAGATTTAACCTTTAATCCTCTTAGCTCAAATGTCCTTTCTTTAAAATGAAAATTCATGAATAATTCTTGAAAATTCATCTCAATAGTGCCTAAAGTGGTGAGCCACTGGACTCCTAGAACAATATCAGCTCCACCCATTGAAATAACAAACATAAGAGAATCCAATAAGTAGTCTCCCATGGCCAACTTAATACTATGACATTTTCCTAAACAATTGATAGTACCACCATCTACAATCATAACCTAAAATTTTGGAGCTAGATAAATGAAATAGTTTAATGAGTAGCCAACTTACTGTGGATAAAGTTATGTGTGCTCCCATAATCAATCAAGATAGTGACCTTCTATTTCTTAAGGAAACCCATCACCTTAAGATTTTGGGGAGCACTAATACTTGACAAGGCATGGCATGAAATAGTAGGTTGAGAGTCTTTAGATTCCTCCTTAAGAAATTTTACATCTACACCATGTGTTTTTACATCATCTTCATCATCATTGACACCTTTAATGTAAAATAGCTTCTTTTCAGCATAATGATGGTCTTTGCTCCATTTTTTATCACAACCATAACACAACCCTTTGGCTCACTTCTCCTCAATTTATCATTGTGTTAATCTAGTGGGATATGGAAATGATGGTGCTAGAAAGTTACGATCACGACCAGTCGTGAAAGTTTTCCTTTTGACCATCTCTTTTTCTTCTATCATGCATGCCTTAAGGATAGTTTTTGATACAGATGTTGGGATAAACATTTGAACCTCATATTGTATTCTATCTTTAAGGCCACCTAAAAATAGATCTATCAAATTTTTCTCAATGATATTTTCTACCCGTAAAGAGAGATTCTAAAATTGATGAATATAATCCTTTATAGGTCCTATTTATCACAGCTTAGCTAATTGGTTGAAATAGTTATTAGAGACATTATTGTGGTAATGAGATATTAATTTCTTAGTAAAAATATTCCATGTAATAGGATCACCATTCTTTTTCTTTTGAGCACATAACTAGCGATACCAAATGAATTGCTTAGGTTCTATATACAGGGATGCCACCATCACCCTTTAAAAAGTAGGGGTTTGATGCGGCTCAAATAAACTCTCAATTTGGTTAATCTAATTGAGATGATCTTTACCATCAAACTTACACATGTCCACTTTTGGCAACATCAGGTTCATACCAACACGGGCATTGTTGAGAGGAGGATTTAAATGCTGAAGTGGAGGGTTGTTAGGCTAAAACTATGATGTGAGGGTATCTAATTGAGTATTGATATGATATAATTCACTATGAACTCCATTAATCTCTCTATGCATCCCTAAAACATCAGCTTGGATTGCAACAAATTCATCATGCCTCACCAAGTTTTTTATGTCCTCTTGAAGCTAAGAAATCATTGGATCCAAAGTTCCAGATTCTATGTCATCAGCAAAAGGAGTCTTAGGAGTTTTTGGTGCCCCTTTTCTTCCCCAAGTTAAAGGACCTACCATAAATAAACCCTAAAAGGGTTTTGACCCCCCTAAAAAAATGTGTTCCAGGAAATGGTACCATTGTGATCACCTTGTCAAGATGAATCCAATGATTACCTTTCCACACTAGAGTATAATTTTTGGTACCAAAAAAAGTGTACCAATAGAATACACTTTTTCAATCATCTCACTGAGATGAATCCAATGATTTCAAGTGTGTAAGGGGAAAAAAATTCTAGACTTCTTTTTTTTAATATTTTTTTTTCAAAAAAGCATTTGGAGCAATACTGTGCTGATGAAAAAAATTAATTCTTCCCGAATTGCAAGTTATGTTTTTTTGCTTTCACTACTCCCATAAGCCATCTTGGCCAGACCTAAAAAAAATTGTAGGAAACTTGCCCAAATCAAAGTTCTAATACCACTTGTAATGAAATTACTTAGATATTCACACATAATGATCTTTATTACACATATTAAGAAAATATGAGATATTACACAGTGATAATTGATAACAAAATATAATACTGGGTAATATAGCAAAGCCACTTCGAGGGGGAAACCTACACAAAAATGCAATAATAGTAGAATACTTCACATGTTGATTAAGGACTAACCACTACCTCCTATATATAGTCTACTTAGCCAAGTTTATTCCATAGGCTGACCTATCTAAGAACATAGAGAAATGTAACAAGTAAATAAAAGAGGTATGTAAGCCACAAGTCGGAAACACATATCCATAGACACACCAATGGTTAAGGGTATAACATAGGTGCACAACCCCAAATGGATCTAATAAAAATTCTCATGGATAAAATTACTACCTTAGAGTCATGCATCTCTGGTGCTCATAACATTTTATCATATGACTAGATATGCAAAAAACTCATTCACCCATCTGTCCCTAATAGACTATATCCTCCTCAGTGGGAGCTTCCAAAGTTTTCTAAATTTCAAAGTAAGGAGGACCCCCAATAACACCTCAAGGAATTTAGGCATTCATGTTATTTGATTGCCTATGATGATGCTTTCCTTCTTCATACCTTCCCCATGTCCTTGTCTGGTCCAGCACTAGATTGGTACAGTGTCATCACAAAACACTCCCTTTTATCCTTCACCCAGATATCCCAAACTTTCTTAGATCACTTTTTAATAAACATCTCCAAGAAAGTTTCCATCATTAACCTTTACTCTATCCAAAAAAATTATGATGAATCTATTGTTGATTTTGTAGCTCATTGGAGAAGCCTAATCAATCAACTTTCCTTCTCTTTACCCCAACTTGAACTAATAGAAATTTTTAATTGGGCATGTTCCAAGCACATCTCTTCCACATTGCATTTTCATATCTTCATAACCTTTGATGAATATTTTACCATGGCATGTAAACTAGAAAATAAAGCCATCAATGAAGGAAAATTAAAGTTGAAAAACAAAAATTATACCGTCAAATCCAATGAGGCCTCTTCCTCTAAACCAAGTAACAAAACCAACACCAATTACAAGAGCAAGGGAGCTAAAAATGTGGTTATCCTTAAGACCACTCCTTCGTCATCTATCAATCAACCAATCTCTCCTATCTCCTCAAATCAAAACATGTGGAACCAAAATTGAAACAATTAGAAGCAATTTACACTGCTTGGGGAATCTTATGCTTTAGTCCTAGAAAAGTTACTGAAACGTAATATCATATAGATTACTCTATCAAACCCCCTTAACAATTTGATTCTTCTCATCCTACACCTGGCTGGTATAATAGGAACAACCTATGTTTTTTCCATTGAGTAGTTGGGAATGACATTAGTCAGTGTAATACCTTCAAAAATGTTATCCAAACTTTTATTGACAAGGGGGAACTTGTGTTGGACAACCCCAACACACCTTAAAACTAAGCCCTTGAAATTTTCATATAAAATTTTCCTAATCATGCACCTACCAAAAATGAGATCAATAAAGCTGAGTCCTCTCATGATGCCCATACCATCAATATGGTTCTTGATAGGCTCACTATTGATGAACCTACTACCCAATCTACCTATTCTTCACCCTCTCCACTTATTGAGGTAATGGATTCACCTTCTCTTCATTTGGAGACCCAAACCAAGTAAATACCATCTTCTCCTCCTCTACTTATTGAGGTAGTGGATTCATCAATCCCTCCTTCAATTGATATACCAGATCAAACAACCATCACCACTTTACCTTCTCCCTCAACTACTAAACAATTCACCCCTTCTTTAGAGATCATTCCCAAGAAAGAGATCACCATATATGTACCTCCCATTGAAGAACCACCCATCCAAACCTTAAATCTTTTGATTGAGGAAAAGGATGAGGTTACCAATCCCCTTTCTCAACTTATGGGTTTATCTTTCAAGCCCACTATTCAAGGAACATGATCGGTCTATAAATTATTCTCTAGACTAGTTCAGTTATTGGAATTTATCTCCAAACTTGACATGGATTGATACACATTTTAAAAATAATTAGGGCTCAATTACATCACCAAATAGGAACCTCCAACCACCTCTCTAATAGACCAACCTACCACTTTTATTATCCAACCCACTATCATATCAATTGAACTAATAAAAGCCTCTACCAACCCAATCATTTCTCAACCACCCAAATCAATTGAATACCAATAACCGAATCATCCTCTATCACTTCAACCAAAATAATTAAAAACCTTGGCATCTTCCCTACATAGAGCCTTAATCATCAATCCTTGAAACTAGAGCTAAACTCACCACACCCACAAACCAACACCAAACCAAATCAGCCAAGGAGGTAAAACCACCAAAAGATCAAAAGCCCATACTTCTACCTCCCTCAACCTTACCCTATATTTTGGGGCCTCATGACTCTACTTTGATTAGGAAGCCAACCATCTCAGCCAAAACCCAACCACCACTTTTGGTTACACCATCACACTTGTTTTTTGACACACCCATCTGTACCAAGCCATCAACAACCAAACTAGCTACCTTGACATATTCTAGCTCCAGCTTATCAAATTCCTTGCCTAAACCAAAACCATCAATTAAGAACACCACCTTACCTAAGACCTCTACCACTAATATCAATACTAAAAAGGCTTCCATCTCAACCACCAATGCCAAAACCTCTAGACCCTCATCACCTTTAGATGAGTCTTACTCAACTATTTTCCAAAGGTTATTTCAAGCTTCTTGCTTTACCTTACCTCTTATTAAACCATTTGACCCTCTAGGTCCAAAACCAGTCTGGTATAATGATTTCTAGGTATGTTCTAATCATAATACACCTAGGCATGACATGGAGAATTACAAAGCTCTCCAAATCATAATCCATCAACTCTATAATGAGGATAATCTATTAACAGATGAACCTCCCACAAGCTCACTACCAATCTAACAATAAAAACCACTACCCAATGCCTACCTACTCCCCCACCCTCACCTCAGAGTGATGGGGAACCAAACTAATCTCCTACCCCAACTCTTCCCTCTATCCATACTATCCATGTGGTCATGTGATCACATGCTTAATAAAAGGATAAGAGAAAGGTGAAAGTGTCCATCTCATAGATATACCCATCTTCCACCTCCCAACTAAGTCAAAATAAAGCATATTCACCTTTATAAAAACCCAAAGTATCTATCTAGGGTACTTCCCAATCTAACCCTTCTAAATCAATCAAAAGAGTGGCTCTCAAATAACTTAACCAAATCCCAACAAAGATGAGCCTATATGAATTAATTTCTACATCACCTCATCATCACCAAGTAATGATAGAGACATTTCAATCAATAGAGGTGTAACTTGAAGACCCTCAACCTCTGGCAGCCTTTGTTGGTGTTTTCCAAATTTCCAACCTTGTTACCTTCAAGGATTTAGAAATACCTTCTATCCACCCTGATGACCTAGATCCCCCTCTTTTCATCACTACCTACATCAACCAAACCTGCATCAAATAGGTTATGATTGATGGGGGAGCCAATATTAATATCATCTCTTCCCATTCCTATGATCAACTTAAACTACCAAATAATCTCATGTCTAAAACCTTAGCTATCCTTCGATCCTTAAAAGACACCATGGCCACTACTCTGGGAACTATTGTCCTTCATATCCATTTAAGACCTCACACACTCTCAGAGCTTTTCTATGTAGTGGAAGGTGTATTATAGTATAATTTTTTATTAGGATGACCTTAGATCTACACCATGGGTTGTGTACCCTCCACCCTTCATCATTGCATCAAATTTGAGCATGAAGGTTTGGTTTTCACTATATAAGTTGACCCAAGTCCCTTTTCATCATGCAACATGACTTATCAACCCAATGATGTCCTCCTACCTCCATCTATCACACCCTCTTCATCCAAAGACACACCCTTAACCATAAAATATGAAGCCATATCTTTTTATACTAACAAGGCATCCACTAGCTCATTAATCTCCTCAAATCAAATCCCCACCAAGACCACTTGGAATCAACATTCCAACATCTTTCACTTGGGGAATATCACCTCTTGACCCTTGACACATTCCCTACTCCCCATGAGTATGGGAAACTTAACAACCAACCCAGGTATGACCCCAATATCAAAACCATTATCCCTTTTGGACTTTTAAACTGTCAAACCCATTTCATCTATTGGGGACTCGATAAACCCCTTGGTGCTTCCACCACTTATTTTTCACCTTGACCATTAACCTCCAGATTTTACTATCTAGACAAACCATAATTTACTAAAATATACCTCCATAATCATGTTTGGAATGGATTTGGTCTTGGATGATATGAGCATAGCCTGCACAAGTTGATTTTAATTAAGAAAAAAAACCTCATGAAAAACATGGCCTCAACTTCATTCCACCCATGAAGAAAACTAGACCACCTACCATCATAATTATTGAGGAAGACATCCCTTCCTCACCAACTTCATCTCTACCTGAGTGTGAGGATGATGATATCATTCCACCTAACATTTTTTTCATCAACATGATCAACCTCAAACCCCTAACTTATCAAAATAATGGGGCAACCGTAACCATCCCTATGACCCATATTGAGATGATAGGAGATGACTCTCCTACAATTAATACCATTCAATATTAGGATGATGATTCCATTCTCACCTACCTAGGTGCACCCAATTCTTCCATCCACAAATCCATACCTCATAAGATTTAAACCATGTTGAATTAATCCACCATAGATATTAACTTGGGCACTTTGAAAAACCCCCACATTGTCAAAATTGTCTAATCACTAAATTCTGAAGAGCTCTGGGACTTCCCCTCCTTCCTGCAAGACCATATCATTGCATTTGATTGGTCTTATAGTGACATGCTAGGAATTTACCCCTCCATCACTACCTATAACATAGTCACAAACCGTGATGCAAATTTTGTTAAGTAAAAACTTTTATGAATGCACCCTTACATAGTGTTTCTCATCAAAGAAGAGCTTTAGCATCTCTTATCCATCAATTTCATTTAACCCATTGATTACCACCAATGGGTCTCAAATGTTGTACCTATCACCAAAGCCATAGGGGGACTATTTATTTGTGTGGAATTTCATGACCTCAACCTTACTTGCCCAAAAGATGACTTTTCTCTACCAAACATTGATCAACTGGTTAATCTTATAGCCAACCATGAGATGTTATCTCTCATAAATGGATTTTTAGGCTAAAATCAGATCTTAATCACCCCTAAAGATTAACATTAAAATGCCTTTACCACCCTATGGGGAACCTTATGCTATAGGGTCATGCCTTTTGGACTAAATAACATTGGTGCAACTTACCAACATGCTATGACCTACATTTTCCATGACCTTATCCACAAAATCATCAAGGACTATGTGTATTACCTTCTTAGAAAATCCAAATGTCATAAGGATCATTTGGTTGTTCTCAAGATTATCTTTGAGTGCCTTATCCATTACCATATCCACCTTAACCCTAAGAAGTGCATTTTTGGGGTCTTGTCAAAAAAACTCCTTGGATTTATTATCTCCCTTTGGGGGATCAAATTCAATCTTGATAAGATCAAATTAATTCTCAACATGCTTCCCCCCATCAACTTCAAGAAACTCTATAGTTTTTAGGGGAAGCTCTAATCCATTCATTGCTTTATTTCCCAATTTTTAGACTGATGCCAACCCTTCCATCACCTTCTAAATAATGGCATATCTTTCAAGTGGAATTATGACTATTAAAAGGCCTTTGATTCACTTAAAAAGTACCTTTTATCTCCACCAATATTAACCCCTCCCAAGGATGATCAACCTTTATACCTTTATATCTCCACCACCAACCACTCCTTAGGGGAAATGCTTGCTCATCAGGATGAAAAACACAAAGAACAAGCCATCTACTATATTAGTCACACACTTGTAGAGTATGAAAATTAGTATACCCATATCAAGAAACTTTGTTTAGCTTTAATCTTCATGGCCACCAAACTTTTCCACTACCTGGTTAACCATAAGGCATATGTCATAATCAATATCAACCCAATCAAGTATATGTACTCTAAGCCATACCAAAACCAATGTATGGCCAAGTGGTGCATGCTTCTAGCCAATTTTGACCTTGAGTTTCTTCATCATAATTAAATTAAAGGGAAATTCATTACCAACCAACTGGTTAATGCACCATTAATAGATAATCAACCTCCTCCTCTTGAGTTTCTCGATGAGTCCATTATGACCCTCTCTTAGGCAAACTTCACCTATCAAGTGACCATGTTCTTTGATGGATCAAAGTGTCAATGTGGTCGGAAAGATAACATTATCCTTATTCCCCTTCATGGTGAACCATTCCTTTATCCTTTAAGATATAGTTTGAATGTACCAATAATATGGTTGAATATGAAGCCCTAGTGATAGGCCTTCAAACTATGTTAGCCTTGGGAGTCAAAATGATTAACATAGTTTATGACTCTGAACTAGTGATCAATCAAATCAATGGATCTTACCAGTGCAAAAATGGTGTTTTGTAGTAATATAAAAAATTATTTGATGAACTCTTAACATAATTTTAAAATTACCATATCCAAACTACCCTAAGATCTATGAACAAGTTTGTCAACACCATGGCTTCCCTTGCCTCTCAGAACATATCTACACCCACTAACTCTAAGATATCTATCATTATCTAAAAACTTACCTATCCCTCTTATGTTAAACTAGATTCTCCCACCATATTTAATATAAATGAGACCCTACCTGACCTCTGGTATCAACAGACCTTCAACTATCTTAACCTTACCATCATTCCTTCTGGTCTTTCCAGGAATGCTCAAAGAGAATTTATCCATAGTACCTCATGTTACACCATTATAGGGGGAATCCTTTATAAACATAGCTTTGATGG
The DNA here is from genome assembly GCA_037957365.1 of Torreya grandis. Lineage (NCBI taxonomy): Eukaryota > Viridiplantae > Streptophyta > Pinopsida > Cupressales > Taxaceae > Torreya > Torreya grandis. The sequence goes on along the minus strand of JARHVA010004425.1, from coordinate 1,370,642 downwards.
TCTCCTCTTACGTTGCCTTTGTAGTCACAAAGCCTCTCATGATATCAAAGAAACATGCAAGGGAAACTTTAGTGGCTTAGCTATCACTAAATGCATCCTCTGTCTTGGCTATTAATGGCCTACCCATAACCAAGCTTGCTATAATTATGTGAAAAAGTGTCAATAACACGTCAATTTGCATCACACACCTAGTCATGGTCTTTACATATCCATGAATTTTTAGCCCTTTTCACAATGGGGTTTAGACCTCATTGGTAAAATTAAACCCCATTATTCATAGTGACATCATTCTCTCATCACTATGACTGAGTATTTCACCAAGTTGGTCAAATTTATTCCTCTTATCTCAACTAAAGTTAAAAATATTGTCAACCTCATCAATCATCAAATCATCTATCATTTTGATGTTCCTCACAAAATCATCATTGATAATGGAAAATATTTTAAAAACAAACAAGTCCAAGGTCTATGTGATGCATTTGACATCAGGTTAAGTTTCTCTTCACGCTATCACTCATAAGCTAATGGATAGGCTGAGGCCTCTAACAAAACTCTTAACAACATGCTAACTAAAATGGTCAATGTATTCAGTCAAAATTATCATTTACACATCCTTTTTACCTTGTGGGCATGTCATACTAACATCCAAACCCTTATGGGTGCTACCCCATTCTCTTTTGTGTTTGGAGCTGAGGCTATCTTACCCCTCAAAATCCAAATTCCTTCACTTCACATATCTTTACAAGATCTCATTTTTGAAGATGAGTATCATTAGCACTATTTATCCTAGCTTGAGCTACTTGATGAGAATTGGTTATCTACCATTACCCATCTTCATGTCTATCAAGAATGAATCAAATTAAATTATAAAAAATGCCTTAAAGTGTGAGAATTCCACATCAGAGACCTTGTCTTACAAAAAAATCAACATGTCACCAATATGGAGAAAAGCAAGCAGGTCAAGTTTGATTTCAATTGGCTTGGACCTTATATCATAATGTACAAGTATAGATCATGAGCTTACTGGTTATCCTCTCTTGATGGAAACCCATAGCTTGATCCCCTCAATGCTTTTCATATGCATCCTTTCTTTTGTTGAAAAGGATCAAACTCACCTGTTGTCTAACTTAAGCTCATCCATTGATTTCAAAGCACATTTATCTCCTTATTTTAGGGGTAACCTATTAAAACTAAATCATGTGATTATTTGTGACAATCATAGCCTAATCTTAAATAATGGTTACTATGGATCTACCCATAGCATGATTCTCATGGTACTTTCCACCCCTTTTACAGGATATATTCCCATGATCGTTGTCACCTAAACCTTTTTACACCTAATTATCCTTCTTGTACTTTTTTTTTTGCCTTCATAAAGGTCAACCTTTAAGCCTATATAATCAATTCTATGTCAAGAAAAACAAAAATCAAAGCAAAGTCATAACCAAAACAATCTTGGGTCATTCCTAACACTCGTAGACTGCTCCCTCAAAGGATAGATTCTAGAAACATATCAAAATTACTCAATATAAAGTAGGCTGCTCCCTTAAAGGACAACTATTAAGAAGCCTTGAACAAAGAAAACAAACTTAGACCACTCCCTTGAAGGATGGCTAATTAAAGCATTTTTCAAAAGCATAGCAATTTCTTGGAATCTTCCCACATCGATCAAATTCCCTTAAACAACAAAAAATCAAAAAACACATTAGTAAAATCAAAACATGAGCAAACTAATCATGAAAGCCACAATCATCCATCAAAATTATAATAATTTTAAAGTCACAATTAGCTCTCATGAGTAGGCTTCATGCATCGATCAATCTACACCTTACACAACATAGACTTGTTTATATTGGATCTTTGGTGACCTACAGAAGAGGTAAGCTAGTCTCCCAAGAAGGTTCCATTTTCATCTCCCCTTTTTACACTATAACCAAGGGATTTTGAGCTCATTTGACATCATGTGAATATGACACTTTTTAACCAACTAATGAATGTTAAGGCAAAGCATTCAAAGGGATTTTGTTCCTTAAGCCAATCTAACTTCAACTCATTTTTGTCCTTACTAAAGAAGAAGCATTGTGCCCTCTTCTTATCCTCTCATAATAGTTGATATATTCACTTAGATATTTGTCTCTTGATTATTTTCTCTTTCTCACATCTAGTATTTTTATTCAAATTACTTTATGTGTTCTACCTTAATCAAAATGACCATAAGAATAACCATATCACATTATATATCATGAGAAAAAATAAACATCATTAACATAAACCATGTCCATAAACATAACCATAACCATCAAACATCATATTAACATCATACCATCCATCAACAATAAAGAAAATAAACTATTTTCACCACATGTCTAAATATAAATAAGGAAGCATATAATCATTAAATTTTATATGAAAAAACATCATCATAACCATACACATCATAAACATCATCATAACCATAAATAAACAAAAAAAATCCATCGCATGCCTATCTAGGTGAGTCCATATCAACATCCACATCATATCATAAACATAATCAATATAACATCATCAAATGATCAACATGAACATGATAAAAATGAATTATAAGAAATAAACAAAGAGTATATCTATAAATTGGGAGCCTATAATCATAGATAAACATCACTATGTATACAACAAATATACATGTGTCTTTCTCAAAATGTACATCTCACCGCATCAGCTCGTAGGCCAGCATCAAAATCATATACATCAACATATATGCTATCTCTTAACAATATCATGACTATGCCCCTAAAGAACCACTATCTTTGAGAGCCCCACTGCTTCCTAATGCTTATCTTCTCAAGGTACCTACCTGTCCACCTACAAAATCATCCCACTGACATGGTGTCACCATGTGATCACCACCTAACAAACTAGGTATATACTCACCCCACTAGGGCTCATCAAGATAATGTTTTAAGATTATGGCCTCATAATAGCATAGCTCCTCTATTGTAGCTAGATACCATGCCATGGTGATAGTGCTTGATGGTCCTATAGGTGTTTTGGCTCCCCCTCCGACCTATCTCAAAGAGTCTCTCTCTTGGGTAACCAAGGCTAGTGTAGCTCTAGCCTAGTCCGTCTCACTTGTAAATATAACTATTTGACCTTATGCTACTACCAACTAACTTTTTAAAACTACCACCTAAGCCTATGCCATAACTAGAGCTACTCATACCTAACTCACTCTGCAATCATTATCTATATACCTAGGGTAACCCCTTATACCCATACCTATGCCTGCCGATCTCTCCCAGCTAGTCCAACATCCATCAGCTTCTATCCACCATCATCACCACCAAAATATGCTACTACATAAAGGGCCTGGTACCATGCCAGGTAACCATCTACAAAACCTGTATCATCTATCTCTAGCCATGTAGGCAACTTCTCATGATCAAGAAATATCTGCACTAGATGTTGTTTTGGGAGTAGAATCTCTACATACTCTTGCTTATATCTTTGAAACATACTAGGAATATTATATACTAGGTTGAACTACCTTTGAACCCTATCAAAAGGGATGAGCTCTATCTCACCATCTCTCTAGCTAAAGATCCATCTAGAGCTCTACAAGGATAGAGTCTGCCTCTTATAATTAACCTAATTTGGAAACCTGATGTAGGGTCTCTAGATAACATGACCAAGAACCAAGCTATCCAAATCACCTCTAAACCAATCTATATTATGTACCCTTCCACCTTCTCTTAAAAGGTTAAAACCATCTCTCCACCTCATAAACTCAACTCAAAAGTCCATCTGAGCATGCCTTCCCATAGTAGCCCTATTGGCCACATAACTAGATATGCTCATATGCCCAATAGTGTAGAAGAAATCCTATGATAATACCATATCTTTTATGATCTCTAAATCCCCATATCTCCCTATATATCTAAATAAAAATCATAGGCACCCAACCAAACATTGTGCAACCTAGTAACATCTAAACCAATACCCTAAGTAGTATATAAAAAAACCTCCCACTACTCAAATTGGATATAAAAAAGCATGATGCCACCATCATCATCATGTTCATTAGCCTCTTATCATCTCTAGCCCTCTAATACAATAGAATTTAACTAAAAACTATGATGTGCCACTTGGAAAAGTCATGGTCATCTCCATATAGGAGCTCCATGAAGTCATCTCTCTCTTCCCTCTCAATGTGATAAATCAGATTACCCTATATGGGTAATAAAGTAATCTTATGAATATCTTATGGTAATATCATCATCTAACCAGTAGGTAGAAGGAAGGTGTTAGAGGCCAGATCCCATCTCTCGATGAGGGCCACTATCATTACCACATCCCACAACATGTGTTGGTAATACATTGCTCTAAGCCCTACCTCCTCCATGTGTGCCTAGTCTTTTATGGTCATCCCTTAATGAATCTCTAAAAGTATATGAGTAACTTGATCATGTATCTAGATCTGATCCCATGCTTACATAGTTCATTAGTATACAAACTTCATTCTCTATACTATTTTGCCTACGAACTTAGCTTCTTAACCTATCATACCTACCCTTAACCTATTTGACCATCACCCTCCTAACATTTAACTTAAGCATCTAACCTCTTTACCTCATCTATTAAGATAAACCTTGTAGTACTACCTACCATGCCTAACACCTTACCTAGAGGGTCAACTTGAATCAAACATTTAACACATCTAGTCTACCTTCACAACTTTAAAACATTTAAAACAACTCTTTTCACCCTAGATTACAACTAATGGTCATGATGACTACTGCCAATTAACCAACCAAATATTGATGGTCATTGACCATTGACAGTTAGGTATAACCATCGATAGTCACTATGCATGACCACCGATGGAATGACCTAACCCTACCACACCCACAAACCCATAAAAACACCAAATTGAAACCATAAATTTACACCAAACTATCCTCTAACCTACCCTAATTAACCTACCCTTCCTATTTCTAAATCTACCTATAAATTTCACTTAAAACAACCACAAACTCTAACACCTAGGTCAAACTTAGATAGAACCACAATTTTACCCTCCCCAAGCAATAACAAATCAACCAAATCAAACCAAATGCATTTGCAAAATCAAAATCATGCTAATCTATCAATCAAAAGTAACCCCTACTTCATTCCTTGACCATCATCAAGGAAAAATCTTGGGACCCACTACTCATCCACATCCTCATCCACCCTACATCTTGACTAGATCAACACTCTAGTCCACTCGGTCAAGCCAACCAATCACTCACCCGCTCAAAAAGCACCTTTAGAGATTTCTCACTCAAACCACCAAAGCTCTTGCTATCCAAGTTTAAATTAACAAATGATTGAAAATGATCATGGATTCACTTTTGAATCCACTCTTTTAGGGTTTTTCCCTGACCACTGAGGGTCAGGGTGAACACTAACAGTTGACCCCCAAAGCCCTCACTGTTAATAATTAGGCTAGTGGGGTTCAACCACCTTTTCACCCAATATAATTTTTTTATAATCATAAAACCAAATCAATCACCCACCCATAGATATTTACTTCTCCACCCAACTCAACATCTGACCATGTCACCTCACTACTGTCCATTTTTCACAACCTAGCACATATTTTTTTGATGACCCTTACCTTGGTCCTTTTGACTGTATTGACAATAATTGTCATGTTAATTTTTTTTGAACTTGTGCTACCTTTCACATACCTGACCAATTTGTGTCTTCTCAAGAGCACTTCCTACCTCAGATACCCATGACTACACCAAACCAATTTGTGTTTTTCCTATGATCACTTCCTACCTTAGATACCCATGAATACATAGACCTTGCCTAAGAGTGTTCCTAATCACCATGCCTAAATTTGGTCCATTTATCACTATTCCTAATAGCACCAACCTTAATTTTTACCAACTATGGAAACCTAGTCTATACATAATCTTAGATATTGTACGCTTATCATACTTCATGTACATGTTTGTGCTTTGGTGCCTAACCTATCACCCACCTTTACCACTCATCAAACCTAAACCTAATTCTATTTTACCTTCACTTCCTAATTTGAGTGGGAACACCTCCTCCTATGATCAAGGTAACTGAACCTTTGACCTGTAATTTATTTTTATTTTACAACTTCTTGATACAAACTACATAACAAAAAGGGTCAAAATGTAGACATAAAAAATTTACACATGATGGTTCTGAATGTCATAATTTATTTGGACCACCTCAGGACCCCCTTGAGCCCAACCTTGACCTCTTGATTTCAAACCAAACCTAACCCACCTAACTCTTGTTAGATTGACTGAATGGCTAAACCCACTTTTTTAACTCAACTTGACCTTGACCCTCAACCATCGACAGTCAGGTTCCACCATTTGACCCACTTAACTTTCATATCACTCTGACTTGCTTTTCTATAATTAGATTATATAATTCATGTGTGAGCCCATTTATGTCAAAGTTAAATTTAGACAGCAAGTTAGACCTCTTGTTGATGTATTGCTACCCCTTTCCTTCCTTCTTATAATAAGAGAGGGGTAGGAGGTGAAAAAGGATCCGGAGTCAATCAATCATTCATAACTATCAAGATCTTTTATATCTAGAGTTTCTTTTGTAGGTGTTCTTCTAGCAATCCAATGATGAGATAAAGTGTTGCCATCCATCAACCAATAGCCAAGTATTATTACTCTAATGAATTTTCCCTAGGCTTCACCACCTCAACCATTCATCCTTTCAACTGATGATAAGCTAATTATCTATTTTTAATTATTCAATCACTTTGTTTATACTTGAAAACTAGCCCAGCCCAAGCCAATCTCTTAGAAACCCATTCTATAAACCCATTTAATCAACCCTTTTATTACCCAGACCCAACCCATAGTAACCACCAATAGTCACCTTGACTGCTAACAGTCTATCCTAACTACTAATGGTTTTTATAACCACCAATGATTACCCTAACCACCAACGGTCACCTCAACAACTGATGGTCACTATGGCACAAAATAAAAACAAGTTATTTTCACCCACTTACCCTCAACCAAATCCAAATTTCTTTGTCTCTGCCTGTTCGTAGAGTCCCAACCTATTTTCTATAGCATACCTAAATTATCTAGCATTAATGTTGACCTTTTTATTTCTATAATTAGTCAATTTCATCTATTTTTTATTAAACATTTCTTTTATTCAATTTCATTATCTTCTATGATTTATGCGAGTAATTTATCTTTTGATTTATAAACTTAATTATTAAAAAATCTTGGATTGATATCCCCCAAGAAAGCTCTTGATTTTAGGATCTAGTTAGCACTAGGCAATCCACCCAATTATCTATCTAACCAACCATTTTCTTTAGTGACATCTTATTTTTAGGTCATTCCTCCCAAGCCAAAGAGGATCTCTCTATAATCACCTAATTCAATGTGCACACAAACAAATAGGTGTTTCAACCATACCCGTATATAGTTTCTTTTTTATTCCTTCCTTGGAATATAAGCTGAAATTCTCTGAAACAATCCCCCGTCATCACCTCTTCTTTGTAGTATTCTATAAGAAGGCCTGAAATCCTAACCTGGATGGGAGTTTGGTTGATGCTTTCTAAATTTTGATTAAATCCTAGTTTCTAAATTATTAGTAATAGATTGGTTTTCCCTAGGAACCAAGGTCCTCCCAATACGGTGTTTGGACAGTCCTCTTTATTACCGAAGGTGATTAGAAAAAATCCATTGACCAACATTGAGATTTAAATGTGACACTTTGGATTCCATTTTTTTTATCCCAATCCCTAAAAATATCAATCTTCAATCTTGGTCCCAAAAAAATTCCTAACAGGGTGTTCTCCATTTTGTGATGAGATCTATCCACCACTTTGTTAGGAACTTTCAAGAAGAAAAATTACTCTTCAATTAAGGGTTCTAAAGTCTAGATTCATTTAAAAATGAACTCAAATATTTTTCCCACTAATCTATCTACCCACATATTCCATATTTAATGGCCATGACTTGTATTTATAATAATGTTTTAGGTCCCTCACATGGTCCCATGTTTCCCTCTTCCTTAATGGCTATGTCTACATCAAAATCAACATCATCATCTTAATCTAAACTAACATCTATAAATTTACACTCAAACCAAATTTAAAAAATCAAACTTCCTCTTATCATGCTCTTTCAAAATAATATTATGATTTAAGTGATTTTATTTATTATATGAATGGTGAATTACATATTTATTTTTTACACATTATTTTCATAGTATACATGAGTGGGATATAGGACATACAAGTCATATGTGATACATGGACCAATTTATTTGACATATTAAACCTAAAGGCTACCTTTATACATTAGAGGCATGCCTACACTAGGGGGGATCTTGATACACTTTTCAATTATATATTTCTATGTCTTTCAATTGATCATATTGATCTACTTAGATTTTTTATACATGGATTTATTTTACATATACTTTTTACGGTGCTATTCATTATGGATATTTAACTTTTTTATATTAGATGATGACATTGATCAATTATGTGGACTAACATTGATTTTTAAATACATGTTTGATGTTGATGATTATTACATTATATGATCATTGATATGTGTTATCTTATGTGTTTTCAGAGTGTATTGGTTGTGTTTTTTCACGTCATGCATTTGTTTTATATGAGGATACTCTAGTCCATATCATGGCCATACTTTTCATTTCGATTCAAATTCAAGTCTCATCTTAAGTGTTGGTGTAATTAAAGATAATGTGTGTGGATATCTATGATTGGATAAATATATGATTATTTCAAAGTTTGGTATCATAAATTATATCATGCATTCTTCTATTATGTGTGATGCCATGAATTTTATCATGCATCTACTACATTTATTATTATTTCATGCCTAATTGTGATATTTTCTTGACATTAAACTTATATGCCCATTTCATTGGATTATGTGTCTCATATTTTTAACCCTTTTTGAATTTAAGGGTTACGAAGCATAGGATATTTAAGAGTGAAGTAAACTATTCCTAGAATAGGTAAATTAAATAACACAATTTATGATATTCAATTTCAATTATAAAAAATACAAAATAAAGAAAGTACAAATCCAAATAATATTTTTATTATGTAATCACAAAGAAGAAATAATACTTATATTCTAAAAATATGCATAGACAAATATAATATGTATAGGTGTGGTAACAAGTTATTTTATGTTCTTGAACCAGTCATTAGATTATATAAATATTCTATTTGGTTGTTTGGACACTTGTGTTGAGTAATGGACACTTGCATTGACACTACTATCTGAATATCAACCTAACTATCAAGTGGAAAATGTTCATTGTATCGAGATGAGACCACATGGGTATTTTTGGGTTTTATATCACCTTTCACCTAATGTATTTTAATCCCATGCATAATCTACATAACACTGTTTATATCTCAAAGCTTTAGCTATTTAACTTACTTAGTTTACCTTTTTAAAAATGGGTTAGTGGGCTCATAGTGTCGAGTTGAGCTCAAAGACCCCTCTTTAAATGAGCATTTCCTACATAGCCAATACTCCAAAGAGGGACTCATACTTATGTATTTATCCTTTATGTGTTGGTATTTGTGTGAATAATAGTGTATAATTCTATATGCAAGTACATGCAATGATCTGTATTGTAACTTGACAGTTATGACTCATGGTTATCTTTTGAATGATTTATATATATAGTATGACTACTCCTATGATTGATATGTAAATAAGTATGAATAGGGTGAAATAGCTTAGTTATGTGCTTTTAAATTTAGTAGTATGTTTAATCTTGAGAGGAAATTGCTTGATAATCTAATGAAATGGATTTTACTTTTATTTATACTAGTTATTTTGAAATGATCCTCATGGAAGGGTAAATTACATTCTTAGGCCAACCTGTACACATTGAAATAAATATAAATTTGTGTGTTTGTATGGCAAGGACATTTATGTTGGAGATATATCATATTTTAGGAATTGTATGGTTACAGGTGATCTAGATAATTAGAGTAATCAAGGTTGGACTAATAAATAAGTAATTATACCTAATGAGGTAGTTAAAGCATGGCTTTCAACTACAAGGAATGTCAAACTTAAGGGTAGAGCCTTGAGATATATTTTTCAAGTGTAAAAGACTAGTTTAACATATAAATCCATATTTAAGCATCTATATCCCCCCTCTTTAATATAGTAATGCATAATGATGATATTACTAGGTTAAAGGAAATGAAGTGTACTATGGTGTGTACAACACACTTTGTATTTTCTTGATCCCATTTAAATTTTGTGTATATGAATGAATTGAAATGAAGATCATGTTATATGTTTATTAGTGTATATAATCTAAAATTGAATAATTTGAAAATACTTGAAAGAAAGATAAAAAAGAAAGGATTACATATGTGTGTTAATGCAACCATGTTACCCCTTGGTAGTTTATCTTGGTAGAGATGTTTCCTAGCTAAATCATTGGAGAGAGGTTCACAATAAAACTTGGAGATATGAATAGGGAAATTGGAGTGTGATCATACCCCCAATCTAGTATAAGTATGAATTATTCCAAGTCTATTGAGAGTACAACATCTTAATCACATAACTCAATTATAACAAATCTAGATAAATATCGCCTGAGTCAATTAGTGTAACCATATGAACCCATAATAATAGAATCATAGTGCTAAGTCCATCAAGGGTAAAAATATTTATCGCATTAATGAAAAAGAGCCAATTTTGTAGATAGATAAAGGCCCAAATGTTGTATGTTGGTAAGGTCCATGCATAATTATGTATATCATCTAAAAGCATATTTGTAATTTGGTGCATGTGTGCCTCACATATGTCTAAAGATAAATTATCTATCAAAATGTAAATTCTAATATGTAACATGTGTATAATATGTATCGCAAATCTATAAATATTTATCCTAAATATGTGCCCAATGCATAAAATTCTATCCAAAATATATATCTGAATCATGTAAATTATGTAAAATTTAATCAAATTCTACCCATTCTATCAATGGTATGTATGTGGATTCATGTATTATATGACATGTTCACACTGGTGTGCCCCCATTTTGAGGTGAGAGGATTTAAAATTTGATAATAAAATTATCTCAAAAGGATAAGATAACTATTTTGTATCTATATGAATCATGTAGTAAAGAAATATATAATAGTATCATGTCAACATAGATATATTAATTAAGATCATAGTATGGATACATAACAAGACATATGATGCATGATATTAATCATGGTGAAATATAGAAGATAGAAATCTCAGTAAACAATCAACCACACATGCAATACTCAAATGTCACATAAAATGGGTCCAAGGAGACTGTAAACAAGGGGCATGTTCAAATGCCACACACTCAAGTATAAGACATGTGAAAATGTCTGCACACCAAATAAATAAGAAAAAATCATTGCACTTTGGACAACAAGTAAAATAACATGTTCAAATGTTCAATAATCAAGACAAATAAGCAAAAAAAGTATGTTCAAGTAAGTTAATGTGAATAGATGAAATAATGAGACATAATAAACTATCATAAGTATGTCATATTAGTTTTTGCATACATGTGTTAGTAAAATGTCATGTAGAATAACATATAAAATAAACTATGTAAGATGAAAAATTGAGTATAGGAATGTGAAATATATATAATCTCAGTAAGATAATGGAAAATGAATCTAAAACAATAAAACATGTGTCAATCGTGATCATATAGAAGCAAGATGCCTCCAATCTATTATATCATGCTGGAAGAGGAAAGGTCCAACATTTATATGCTTGAGATATCATGGGTCTAATGTATGCTTATATCACACTCAAGTACCCGTGAAACATATGTGCATATATAAATGATATGCTTTCTACTAATATAAAATAAACAACATATGCAAAAGATAGAAAATATGTGAAATGCTAAATATTTTTGAATTGTGTGTGTGTGTGTGTGTGTGTGTGTGTGCGTGCGTGCGCGCGCACGCGCGTGCGCATGTATGTATGTATGTATGTATTTATGTGTGTGTATATATATATAGACACACACACACACTAGAATTTTAGAAATCATAAATGTTTTGGGTTATAAGATAAAGAGCTATCTGTCCATGGCCATGTTTCCTCATTTTGATATAATTGTTTGTGCCCTTTCATTTCCAATGCTTACATATAATTTAGTAAGGCAATGCCATATATTGTTTCTATAGGTTTTAACCATATGTATATCATGTGGAATGTGACTTTATTTTTCTTATGATTCAAAAGTAAGGCACATATTGTTATTATTTATCATTTCATTCATGTCAGTTACCCAATATGGTCCAAGACAAAATGTTAAAACTAGTTTTTGGTTGATTACCCATATCATGGTATGTAACTGACATGAATTCAATGATAAATAATAACAATATGTTCCTTAATTTCAAATTATAAGAAAAATAAATTCACATTGCACATGATGGACATATGGATAAAACCTATAGCAACAATATATGGCATTGCCTTACTAGATTATATGTAAGCATTGGAAATGAAAAGGCACAAACAATTAAATCAAAATGAGGAAACATGGCCATGGCTAGATAGCTCTTTATCTTATAACCCAAAACATTTATGATTTATAAAATTATAGTGTGTGTGTGTGTGTGTACACACACACACACACACAAGAATTTTAGAAATCATAAATGTTTTGGGTTATAAGATAAAGAGCTATCTAGCCATGGCCATGTTTCCTCATTTTGATTTAATTGTTTGTGCCTTTTCATTTCCAATGCTTACATATAATCTAGTAAGGCAATGCCATATATTGTTGCTATAGGTTTTATCCATATGTCCATCATGTGGAATGTGAATTTATTTTTCTTATAATTTGAAATTAAGTCACATATTGTTATTATTTATCATTGTATTCATGTTAGTTACCCAATATGGTCCAAGACAAAATGTTAAAACTGGTTTTTGGTTGATTACCCATATCATGGTATGTATTTCTCTAGGCCCACATGCTATGGGTAATCTAATATATCCAAGGGATTCTAGGAAAAGTGATAAATATCATACCTCATTGATAGTATGTGTTTTTAAATATGTGACACTACAAAATGTGTCCCAATTGTTTTTATCAATATTGAAATGTGGGAAATAAATTCCATCAATGTTTGTAGTAATTGTTAGATCTTCATGCCTTGGACGTTTTGAAGGATGTTGTTCTATTGAGATATTGGAAGTATTATGTCTTTTTAATTTTTTGAATATAATTTATATATGACCATTGTTTTTGTATTTTTGATTTTTTATTTGTAAATCACCAAAATGGTTAGTATTATGGTTGTTGATCTAATGATAAGTGAAATACGATGATCTTTTTTTTGGCATAAGTATATTTTTTGACCAATGTCTAGTATGAGGTAAAGATATTATCTTATACTCAAGTAACATAGAAAGAATTATATGTTGAACATCTTGGTTTATTGAGATCTATAATATCTATTATGGAGACTTGAAAGCAATCCACATTAATCACATGGTAAATTTACATTATCTTTTTATAAGGTTGACTTAAATATGTTAACCAAATGGGATGAATAGTATAACAAGTGTTCACATGTTCATTAGTGATTTTTTCCTTGCCCTTATTTGCATTTATTTTTATATCCTTTAATGATGAATTTAAATTTTAATTAATAAGTCCTATAAGTGTGAATAAATCATGTGATAAAGCACAAGTGGGTCAAAACTAAGCATGCATAGTTTTTCATCAGTCATATCATGAGTAATTTCATCATCACTGTCATAATAGTTAGCAACATTTCCATCTTTTATTCAGAATTTACTACTCAAGGTAGCTCAAATGTTTTGTTTTCTTGTGGTTGAAATATCATTTCTTCCTCTTGTTATGGAATTTTTTGTATATTCTCATCTTTATGTTCATCCATACGTAATTGGGGTGTTAGTGATTTATGAATATCATGAGATACATGATCTATCTTACTTTATTTTAATGTCATAAGTAGCTATTCTCTTTATTGGAATAAATTATTTAAATGGCTATTTAAGTGTTGATGTTTCTAGATTTGACATTTTAAAAAATTTAAAGGGCTCATCATCATCATACATAGTCCATAATGTCCCATCATGTATGAATTTTACACATCTATGTAATGTAAATGTTATAGATTCCATAATATGTATCCAAGATCTACCTAGAATTAAGTTATAATGCAATGATTGAGACAATACTTAAAAAGTAGCTTATAATATTTGTGGCCCCAATGTCACATCTAATGTGATCTGACCAATAGGTGGGTTACATGAATTATCAAATTCTTTGATATGTACTTTTATTTTTTAAGAAAATCTATACTAATACGCATTATTTGTAAAAAAATCTATACTATAAATGTTTAATTTGATCTATTATCAATTAGTATTCTCTTGATTCCCTTATTTTAAATATTAAATTATATGGATAGGGGCAAATCTTGATCAATATAGTCCTTTATAGTAAATCTATGTGGTCAAAAGTTATGAGATTGGCATTAATATTAAGATATTTCAAGATGTGCACAAAATAATTTGGTTAAATATTCATGGTACTTTGGTTTCACGTAAGGTTTCATAAAAGATATCCTTTTAAATAGTTAATTATTTCAAAAGTTCAAGAATTGATATCTTAGCATTAGTGTTACTTAATTTTTCAATCATATCATACACATTAGATTTGATCAAAATCATAAGATTATGAATAACCTATTATATATTAGCATGTGGTTGAATAGATTTAACACCTTTTCATTTTCATGTAGTGATAATATGGATTGTGGAATCCAATATAAGTTGTGGGAGAATAATAGGATGGTAATTATCACTTGAATGGGATTTAGGTGGAACAAAACACTGAGCACATACATGATGGCACCTAGTAAAGCTAGATAAAGGCTCAATGGTATTATAATAATAATTATGAAGAGGTGTTTGATGTGTATCTTGTTGTATCTTTCTCTTTTTATTTGTACAAATATGCTGACTTAATTTAAGTTCAATTATGATTAATGTCATGATGCATGAAATACAATAATCAATTATTATCATGATGTAATTGACAAAGAAAAAACTACAATATGTGTGCATTGTGCTAAGCATGATTTATTCCTTTGAATTTTGAAATCAATTTGTATTTTTTTTATAATAAATTTTAACAATTTAGAAATTATAAAAACCCTATAACACACTGGATTTGATAGGAATACTCAGAGGTCAGGTTCATTAAATGTTTAACACTTTTTGGAATTAAGCATTAGGAGGAATAGGATATTCATGACTGAAGTAAACTATTCCTAAAGCATGCCAATTAAATAATTCATTTTATGTTATTCAATTTTAGTGATGAATTAAAAAATAAATAAATATAGAAAGTATAATGCCAAATAGTATTTTGAGTGTGTAATCACAAAGAATAAATAATACTTAGCTTATAGTTTATACAATGATGTGTAGATATATATGAGATGTACAGGTGTGGGAACAAGATTTATAATGTTTAATAACTAGCCATCAAATTATATAAATATTATCTCTAGTTATCTAGATACTTGTGTTGGCCTATGGACACTGTTGTCTAAATCTTGATGCAACTACCCTATAAATATTCTTTGTTGTATAAAGTGATCACCTAGGTGTTTCTAGTTTTTTCTCACCTTTCATATAATGTATTTGGATCTTGCACACAATATCTCCACCACTATTTATAGCTAAAAACCCTAGCTCTTCACCTTAGGTTAGGCTACCTTGTCAAAAATGGGTTAATGGGATCATGTTATTGAGCTAACCTCGAACACCCCTCTATCAATGAGTATTGCCTACATATCCAATACTCCAAAGACAGCCTTATAATTATGTAGTTCTTGCTTATGTGTTGGTATGTTTATGGACAATAGTGTATAATGTTATATGTGAGTGTATGCAATGATCTAGTTTGTAAGTTGAAAAAAAGTCTCATGGGTTGTCTTTTGAGTGCTTTAGAGCCTATAGTATGACTACTCATATGATTGATATGCAAATAGGTATGAACAAGGCATAGGATTCTAGCTGTATGCTTTCAAATTAAGTATTATATCTAATCTTGAAGTAATTTCTTAGTTCTCTAACGAAGTGGATTTGACTTATATTTATATTAGTTATTTTTAAATGATCTTCATGAAAGAGTTAATTACATTCTTAGGATGACCCATACACATCAAAAGATTTACAAATTTAAGTTTTTCTAGGGAAATGTTAGTTGCATTAGGTCAGGGATAGTAGTATCAATGCTATTATCTTATCTTGAATGTAACTATCTAGGAAGGAGGAAAGTTGATGAGGTTATGTAACTGATAGTGAAGGATATATATCAAATTTTAGGTGTTTTATGGTTACAGGTGATCTAGATAATCAGAATAATCAAGGTTGGACTAATAAATAAGTATTTAGATCTAATGAAGTGGTAAATAAGAGCCTTTCAGCTACAAGGGAGGTTAAAAGAAAGGTTAGAGATGTGAGATATATTTTTAAAGTGTAAAATACCAAGTTAACATATAAATTCATATTTGAATATCTACAAATATGTGCTTAAATGATCAAATGTTTATATGATGATATAAATTGTACAATGTTTATATACATAATTTACATGATTAAATTTTTATATATAATACATGATGTGCATAAAAATTTCATACGGGATGATTGAATCACAATATTCATTCCTCACCTCAAAAGGAAACATATAGTGGTATTTTCTTAGAGATTCAAGCCATTACAAAGAAATGGTTCATATTTTGCATTATATTATGTGGTTCTAATGGGACAAATTGAACATATTAAGGCATACATGTGGCATTATATATGGTTGGGATGAATAATTGACAAATTTTATGATGTTATAAAACATATTATATGGGTCATATTGAGCATATTTTATTAGATTTATCAAATTGATCAGATTAGTAGACATATAATGATAGTCTATATAGACTTATCAAATTTGGGGCATGGATTTTATTCACAACAATACTTTTTTATTTATATTTATGGGTAATAATGGTATTAAGTAATACATTTTGATCTAAATTCCATCTGTAATTGTTGATCCATAGTTTTAATTTACATACAAAATTGTTTTGGGGTTCCACCTTTACATACGAACTAGTTTGGGTTCTAAATTTACATATGAACCTATTTTTAGGTCCCACAAAATATTTTTGATGATATTTAGAGGGATTTAGTTTAATATTGTGTTATATTCAGCTTATAGTGCTTATCCATCTTTAATGGTGTTCGAGGCATTCACACTCCTCAACACATAATTTTAATAGTTTCATCTCCTTGGGGCATAAACACCCCATGTCATTATCTAAACGAGTTAAAAAAATGATAGTTTGGTTCACATAATCTCAGGTGTATTCTTTCCTTAATTTTTTAAATCTAAAATAATTAAATGATCTAGATTATTTCATATTTTATATTAAGAGTGGACATTGATCTATACATGTTTCCTTACAAGTTTTACTTGGAGGAATCTAGACATTTGGTGCACACATGTCAACACCATGTGTGGTTATTACAAGTATCAAATTTCTTATTTTATATTTCTAATCTATTATTTTCAATATTATATTAAAGGGGGTGGGAGAAAGGGGGAATATTTAGACACCTAAATTTTGTAGTAGACACTTTGGCACACTTTGACATACTTTTTCATTATGTTCACATTTGACACTTATGTACACTTTCCTCTTTCTAGATACCCACATATTTTATTGGCCAAACCTATTTACTAGATACACATTCAAGATCAAACTAGTCTATATATAAACATGCTAAAAACTATAATAAATTGTATTTGTATCCATAATCACTAATTTTCACTCCTTAAATAATACTAGAAATGACTAGATAATTACAGTCTCCCTTAGGTGTTTGCCTTTACTCAAAATTTCCATGAACACTCAAAATCTATTTTTCAAATTGATAATTTTCCATTAGGTTGGATTAGACATGTTTCATGGGTTGGAAATAGTGGGAAGTAACAAAGAGTCATCTATAAAAACAAATCAATCTTAATGTCATACTCATCTAGCACTCATCTTGAAAAGAGCTAACAAGCTTGAGAAATCCATTGGCACTCTCTTGAGACATTACCATAAAATCATTCACATCTAAAAACCCATCAAAGGAGTAGTGTTAAATCCAATTTTGTATATAAACACAACTTAAAAGTTGTATTTTTTCATGTTTCAAAAGCCTAATATTGGATTTCATGCTAACATGATCAAAATGGTACACACATAGACTTAGGTGGGAGAACTAAGTGCAGTTTGAGCAATGTTCAAAGTATTCAAATGTATTCAATTCTCAATCACTCAATGAGGAGTGGTTAGGTTTATATAATACATATTTCTAACCTATTTTCCAAGTCAATCTTGTGTCAAAATTAAAAATAGGGTTTCAAGGCAAGGGGACTCAAAACAAGGATCTATACATAGAACCAAAGGAAAGCAAACATAAAAAATTTATATAAATGTGTAGACATAGAGATTTTATGTGAAAAATACTTATAAAATCCAATATATCAATACCAAAAAATGTTGGATAGGATTAGATGCCATAAGGGTCTGAGTTTTATCAACATCTATGTAGGTTTTGAGGATTTGTTGCCTAATTTAAGCACTCAAAGAGTAGATAGACAACATTTTCAAATATTGTGATGTAATAAATGAGAAGTATAAATCACAAAATCAGATAAATCTATCCATTCTCATTTTTATTTTCAAATTTAAAAATGGTAAGGCAATATCAATCATTATTTTACATTCATATTTGGATAGTAAATAACCTATTTTACATAATATGAATTTCAATAGTTTTATCTTATTTAAATTGCATTAATCACAAAATAAATATGTTACCCCTCTATATATAAAACTTATAGGAACCTATATAGTCTATAAAAAAGGTGTCCATTTGTATAAAGGGATATAAATAAAATGTGCCCATATAGAGCACAAAGCATGCTCACAAATAGATGAGATAAGATATATGGGCCCACCACCCTTATCTCTAGAAAAATAATATAGAATGTATATATATATATATATATATTTGTAAAAATTAAAAAATTGAAATAAATATCAACACAAAATTCAAATTTTCTATGCAATATTAAGATTCTATACAAACTCATATATTACTTGAAGAGCAATTTTATTGTGAAGACGACATCGGTATAGAAGAAGAGATCTATATTAGGGATGATTGATACTAATTGATGATTACATACTATATATCATTCAAAAAAAATGGTTAAATAATTTTTGTTTTACACAAAAATTATATGTCTATTTAAATTTACAATCTTTGAAAACAAATGTTTATAAAAAAATCATGCAACAAAAAAAATCCTTATTTTATTGTCTCAAAAATCAACCTATTTTTTTATATTGGTCTCATAACTCTTATCCTCCACCCAAATTCCTTACACAAATCCTCCCCAAATATTCTTTTGTATAAATAATAATGTAAGTTTACAACATGTCCTTATTATATTATGCAAATAGGGAAATGGAGTTTGCCTAAATTCACCTTTCTCTTATGATGAAAATAGTGTCACAGATAAGTGTCAGTTTTGTGTCATACTTTCACCTTTTTAACATCACAAAGGATAAATAATTAAAAAAAATGTGAACAATTCTAAAGTGACCAAATTGGTAACACTATTTGTACATGATGTGATGGTGCCTTGTCATTGAAAAATTCAAACTTTAGAGATAAAAATATATTGGAAGGGGTTATGAAATCAATTTATAAGTGAAAGGGTTTAGAATAGTATCACTAGAAGTGCCAAAATGTTTTAGCTTTTTATAACCTTGAGAACACAAATTCATTTTAATTTTCAAGTCAAACAATGCATGCATCATAGTAGTCATTTTTAGGTTTGTGATAGAAATAAAATGTGAAAAATTAGAATATATTGGAATAGAATAATTTTGTAAATTATAAGGATAGGTAACATGTAAATAATTTTGAGAGGCATAAGTAATAGATGGTTGAACAAGTGTAAATTGAGAAACATGATAATTTTGAAGAAATTGAGAAGCAATGGTTGATAATTTTTAGATATTGAAAAGAAATGGAAATTTTTTGAAAAGTTAAAATATTTTGATAAGAAATAGGAACATGTTTATAATTCTGAAGATGTTGAGAAAATAAAATTTTAAGAATGAGGAGAAGCATTATCAATTTGAGAAGTAGCACAAACATGAAATGAGTAGGAGGAGAAATAGATGTCATAACCTTTTATAGAAAATTTAATACTTAGAAAAATAATGATTATGCCCACACTATAAAATATTTTCCAATGGAAACTAGTTCTAGGATCAAAATAAACTAATTCATGTACCAGATTCAAACATGTTTATACAACAATATACATAACATCATTCAAGATGTGAAGTACTTTACAAAGGATCATACCTTTTTAAATTTTGAACTCCATGTTAGTGGAAAGTTTTGGAAACCACTAAAAAGTCCAAATAATTTATATACCTTCAACATAGACTAGGTAATTTAAGTACACAACATAAAAAATCCTTCACAATTGCAATAACTCCCTGCAATTGATGTGATAATTATGTAAATGGCTAATTGATTCAATAAATCTGAATAACTATCAACAACTGAGGTACAGGTCTCATACCAAATAGGATATTTAAGACTTAAATCCAAATATACATCTAAATGAAAAATAATTATCATATTTGCACACATGAGATAAGATCTTGAGCTCACTATAAAAGAAATATAAGTGGAATCCATTAGTATCCATGTCCAAAAAACTTGTATGGTTTCCATTCATATATCTCATATAATCTACCCTTACATAATCTTTAAGTGATAACTTAAAAACCAAACACTAATAGGTTCATCAGTTCAACAAATAGAATGAAGTTCACTTTAAATAAATAACAAGCATACCCATAACTATCATTCTACCTCATGACTATTTCTACTTCTGATTAACAATCTTCAGAGAATAGTGCATGATTATCATATTAGCATGGGATACTCACTTGGATCATTATCTTCAATAATAAATGTATATAAATAATTAAAGTATAAGCATAATAATCTCTTCATTAACTTACACCAATCTTAATTATACCATTTAAAACATTTACACCAATTATATTCAAACATGTATGATTTCAGTTAAATATACATGTATATATTTATATGCATGACCTCATATATATATATATATATATATATATATATATATATATATATATATATATACATATATACATATATATATATACATACATATATATATATATACATACATATATATATATATACATACATATATATATATATATACATATATATATATATATATACATATATATAATATATATATATATATATACATATATACATATATATATACATACATATATATATATATATATATATACATACATATATATATATATATATGGTCTTGGAAACACATATATTAGACTCACTTTTATATAAATTTATTAATAAGAGTAATTTCATGAATCCACAAAAACACAAATTCTTATTATGGTTATTTTGTTAATTTATTCTTCATACAAGATACAAATTATGTAATCCAATCAATTGAGTAACAATTACTATTTAAAATTATAACCATAACAACTTAAACCATCTCACATCCTTAGGAATGTAAAACACATAAAGATAGACAAAATATTTTAGAAATAACATTTGATTTATTCATAGTCATAAGAGATTCAAAATTATACTTATCTAACCTCATTCTAAGTCTTATACTATGGGTATACCTATATATAAAATTATACATATCCATATATATTCTTCTTCTTCACACACACACACACACACACACACACACACACACACACACACACACACACACACATGCATAATCAAGAGCCTGCACAAGCAGTTATGTATACCAAAAACCAATACAGTCAAAATAAATTGTGATTTCACATTTTATAATTATCACTAACTCATGAGTACTTACATCTACTCTAATTTTAAAATATTTATACAAAAAACCTAAATATGGTTAGTCTTTAACTAAGACTCTTTCATTTTCCCTTTCTTCCATTCACAATCTAAACCCCAAAGAGTTCAATAAATAAAACATGGAAAAAAATTCTATTTTACCTCAGTGCATGATGGATTTGAAGTTACAATAATTCTATCTTGTATTATGCAAGAACATCTAATCATTTATAAGTATAATGGAAGTAACAACCATATGAATCATCCCAATGATGTACTATGGAAACATGCATCAACAAAAATCCTATGCACAGTCCTTCCATTTTTACAAGCATCTTGACATGATTAACAAAGAGTAATAGGGTCAAATCATACACATCATCCTATATATAAATTATCCTAAAATTAAGTGTTAGTGGTCCATAACTATTCAAATGATAAAATCTTAAACTACATGAACTATATTTCATTTATCATCTACAAAATGAATAATGAAAACATCCACTATATCTCTTCATAATGCACAATATTAACTACATTAATTATGTGTTGTAAAAAAATAAATATCATTTGAAATTATTTTCATGGTCACACAATATCATACACATTTTTTCATAAAATGAACTTAAAAAACATGTAACTAAACAAGATTATATCTAGCTTGTTATCCAAACACAATGAACCAGATAACTAGAATATACTCGGTTACCAATACATGAAAATTCTAATTATTGATATACCTTTATCTTTCTTTGGAAATATTTTTGTATCTCAATGGGAAGATATTAGTGTGGAAAATTAATTTTATGGTCATATGTGACTTAGTTGTATAAGCTAATACGAGTTCTATTTTTTACTTTTCAAACTTACATTCAACTCACTATACCATATACCATACAAAATTATCTAAAAAAATACTTAAATACTTTTGTTATAAAAAATATTACTCAATACAATTCCCATTAATGGTTTCATAAGTATTTTGGATCCACAATGATCATTTCTAGACCCCCTTTTTAAAACATGTATGCTCAGCTAAGACAAAAGAATGATACCAATACTTTTTATCAAATAATTACTCCTTAATAGTTACAAAGTATACCCACGGGTTTCATAACACATTATAATAATGTAACCAATATTATATATTTTACCTTTTACTCATCCAAATCTTATGGGAATAGACCAAAATAAGGAACCATTCATATTCTTACAATGGAAACTTTGTTTTTAAATGAATACATAATTATTAACTCATTTCAAACATTTTTCCAGTGAACATTGAGGAGTATGAAATTCCTTTTTGCATATTAAATTCCATAGAAAATATCTTGTAAACAAAAACCCATCCACATGATTGAGATAAGCCCAACCATAGATAAGTTTATTTATCCACCCCAACCATTGGTTGGAGATGGAAGCATGAACTTAGTCATAAAAATAAAGCCAACTAATCCATAATAGTGATGTAGTAATGACCATCTACCTAAGGTCTCAAGAATCGACTGCACATGCTCAAATCAAGAATTTAACCAAGGGTTCATAGAAATGGTAATCATAACATATAAAACCAAAAAATAAAAAAATCCAGACCCAGGGTAAACACAAAAAAGAAAACATGTAAAACTAAGTTCAAATTTCAAGCAACTAAGCAACCCACCAAGTCTATTGATCTCTTTTTTAGTTTACCCATTACCATATATTGGTGGTTGTACTACATGATCTAACCCTATTGGGTATCCTTGACCAAGTTCCACTAAAAAAAATTCATAGGTCTATTCAGGAAACATTTCTTCCAAACCTTATTATTTATTTCAAGTGAATACACACACACTAAATGTAATATTGTAGCTAAAATAAATAACTTACTTATTTTACGATGTAATGTGGAAATAGGAATGGATTTTTTTCCTACATGTACTCCTAATTTCTCTTATTTTGCTCCATTTTTCCTTCATTATTATCCATACTTTCTTTCTTGCTACTAACCTTTTTTATCCATTCATGGTAGTGATGATTCCATTCGATAGAACCATGAGTTCTACCAAGTGGAAATCCCACTCCAAATCTCCACATATTCATGCACCACTCAAAAACTACACTAAACTAACATAGATTTTCCATTCTAATTTTTTCATGCTTTCCATTTTCATGTAGGTTTCCATGCACACATTGAGGGCCTTCCAACAAAATGAAAACCTAATCATAACTTTTACAAAGTCAATTAACATAATCATGGTTGGGAAACTTGACCTACCTAGTTAATTTTACCATATACCTAAGTTTACGACTTAGGTTTCAATATTAAAAATCAATCACTTTTAATTATCATGCCATCAACCTAAGTCCTTTGACTTATGGATTGAGATTCCAAACATTTCCCAACAAGTTTAGGTTTTAGTCCCTTGTGGAATTTAATAACACAAACTTGTTCATTATTTTTTTTAGGAACTATATAAATAAATCAATTTATTTAGTCTTATAATGAACTCTTTAAATATGGTTTTGACCTTAGCCATTCTTGATGTTTCATTAGGGGTTTAGTACACAGACTTGAACTGGACTTTAAGCGAGGAATCCAAAACTGAGGTCTCACAACCTTTGAGTTTAATTGTAATGATCATTAAATTATTATTTTAGATTGAATATTTGATTTTAGAATGAATCAAATTTACATTGAACTATTTGGTTGGTTACTCAGCTAACCAAAAAGAAAGTAGAAGATAACTGACTACAAATACTAACTAAACCCAAAACTAAACTCATAATAAGAAAACATAATTCAAATCACAAAAATGATAGATAAAAAGGTCTTGAATCAATTTTTGGACACTAATAAATCACTTTTTTGGTTTACCTACATGTTATATCCTTTCCACTAGACACACAACTTCTAAATCCAAGCTATGCTTATCTATTGTGTACCTATAATCAAGACAACATAGACATAAATACTATCTAGTCATAATCAACAACAAAAGATAATATCATATTCTCATATAATATACTACATGAATGATTAAAATTCAATTAAAACCAATAAATAATGTCTTATAAATCACATAATATATTAAATAAATGTCCATATAATATAATAATGTTAAAACAATCCTAATAATCAATCAAAGTTAATGTGCTAGGTAGGTGTGGTCATGAAATCCACCCTCCTTTAAGAATGGCACCATATTTGGGGCCTTAACATAAATGAGGAAAATGTTGTTGGAAAATATTTTCATCTTCTTAGGTAGCACTCCTTTCCCCCATTTGATCCCATTAGACCAATACTTGTTACAATTTTCTTTTTCATGGCTCAATGCTACACTGAGCTAGAATCTTGATAGGTTCTAGTTCAATTATTTCCTCACCCTACACCTAAATATTATCCTAATTTAAAACATGTGAGGGATTTGGAACATATTTTCTTAACAATGCTACATGAAAAATATCATGGATTCTAGATAGAGGAGGAAGAGAAAGATGATATGCCACCAAGCTAATCTTTTCCATTATATCAAAAGGTCCATCATAGTGTGGTGCTAATTTAATAGGTTTTCCAAACTTAATTGAGATTTTATGAGGTCTTACTCTCAAAAATAATTTTTTTGAAACTTTAAATTCTCTATGTGATATTTTCATATCCATATAGATTTTCTACCGATCAAAGATAGCCTTCAATATTTCTCTTATAACTACCATTTATTCATCATACTCCTAAAAAAATTTAAGTCTAGAAAACACATGGTTTTCTAAGTTATTATATCCCAAAGGATTTATGCATTTACATCCATATAGGGCTTCAAATGGATCCATCTTAATTAATAAACGATATGTGTTATTATAATAAAATTCTACCAAGTGTAACAAATCTTCCCACTTGTATTGATGATCCATGACATACATTTGTAACTCATCTTCAACAATCATATATAGCCTTTCAGTATATCCATCCATCTTTGGATGATAAGCTAAACTAAAAGTCAACTTTGTACCAAAAGCAACCATCATAGTTTACCAAAACTAAGAAGTGAGTAGTTTATCTCTATCTGAGGTAATCACTTTAGGTACACCATGAAAATGTACCACTTCCTTTACAAATCTTTTGGCAAGGATGGTATCATCATTAGTGATATTTCCAATAATAAAGTGAGCAACTTAAGTAAGTTTATGAATCACAACTAATGTTGAATCATGTTTACTATGAGATTTAGGCAATCTCATGAAAAACTCAATAAATATAACAACCCATTTCTTTTATGGAGTGACATGAGGATAGTGTAAGTCTCTTGAATGACCATGCTCAAATTTCACACACTGATACTCCAAACAATTGGATACATAAGCATCCGTATCTTTATTTATCCCTAGCCAAAAATATAGCTCTTTTAGATCTTGTGTTATTTTATTGACACCTGAATGTGCATAATGGGGTGCAACATTCACTTCATTCAATACTTGGTCTCTTATATTTCCTGAGCTTGAGATGAAAATTCTACCCTTGTGTCTTAATAGACCATTTGAATCAACTAAAAAATCAAAATTAGAACTTCCTGCTTTGATTTCAATGCATATTTTAAGGCACTCAAAATCATATTTATTTGTGTAAGAAAATAATTTTTAAAATCAAAATAAAAAGTGGAGAGGGTAGTAATGTAGGTCCACCTATTTAATGCATCAACCACTCTATTCTATTTTCCTTTTACATAATCAATATCAGGATCAAAGTTACTAACAAATTTTAGACATTTTATTTGCCTAACATTCAACTCATTCTAAGCAAACAAGTGCACAAAGTTGTAATGGTCTGCTTTAATCTTAAAGTGTTTTCCTAATAGAACATGTTTCCAATGCTTTAAGGCATGAACAATAACAACTAGTTCAAAATCATGAGTGGGGTGATTTTGCTCATGGGTTTTGAGTTTTTTAGACTCAAGAAACTACCTTACCATCCTATGTCAAAATACCTCCAATTCCCACCTTAAAGGCATCAACCCATATTTCAAAATTTCCATCTAGATCTAGTATAGTTAAAATAGGAGTTGTAGTTAACAAATATTTTAGCTCTTGAAAAGTTGTTTCACATTTAGGAGACTAATCAAATTTATTCCCCTTGTTTTTTAATGAAGTTATGGGGTGAGCAATCCATGAATTTTCTCACCTCATGTACATTTTTAGGAGATATCCATTAATTAATGGTGACAATATTTGTAGTATCTACCTTAAGTCCTTTGGAAATCACATGTTCTAAGTAGTGAATTTTAGATTTAAGGAAAGAGAACTTGGAAAACTTTCTGTACAACTTATGCTACCTCAAATGTTGTAACACCAGCCTTAAATGTTGTTCATAATCTTGTTCATTCTTGGAATAGATTATAATGTCATCCAAAAATACCAACATAATTTAGTCAAGATAATCTTGAAATACACTTTTCATTAAATTCATAAATATTTCTAGAGTATTTGTTAGTCCAAAGGGCATGACTACAAATTCATAATGTCCATATCTAGTTCTAAATGCAATATTATGGACATATTCATATTTGTTGTGGAGTTGATGATATCATGATAGAATATCTATATTTGAAAATACAGTTTCTCTTTTTATCTGATCAAAAATATTATCTATGTGAGGAATATGATACTTATTCTTGATTGTGACCTTATTGAGCATTATGTAGTCAATGCACAATCCAATTATCCCATTCTTATTCTTAAAAAATACTATTAGAGCTCCTTAGGGTGACACACTAGGACATATCATTACCTTATCTAAAAACTATTGAATTTGAACCTTAAGCTCTCTTAAATAAGCCAGATTCATCTAGTAAGGTGCCTTAGATGTAGATGGTGTTCCATGTATTAAATATAAAAAATATCAAATATCATTTTTGGAGGCAAACCTTGTAGTTATTCTAGAAAGACATCCACAAACTCTTCCAGAATTGGGTGATCTTAGAGTATGGTGGTTGTTTCCTCAGTTATTTCATTCAACTTTAGAGCATACAAATCACACCCTTTTCTAACATATTTTTAAAGTTGTATGGT